>PPKU02000045.1:0-90216 GCA_003706265.2 Nakazawaea holstii | reverse complement strand
CACTTGAGGAGCCGCTTTCTTTTCTTTTCTTCCCGGTTAGATCTTTGTTGATCTTGATCTCACCTTTTTTTTTTTTTTTTTTGGATTTTGGATTTTTTTGAATTGATCATCAATGTGAACATCATTGTCATCATCAATGTTCATATTGTGATCATTATTTGATCTTTTTGTTTTTTGATTTTTGATTTTTTTGATTTTTGATTTTTTTGATTTTTTATTTCACTGAATAAATGAACCTTTGCTTTGTGAGAGCTCTCCTTCAATGCATGGTTCAAATCTTCTTTGATTAACTATAACCTGAAGAATATATCATCTTTGACCTCAGATCAATTTGATAAATTATTATCATATCTCATCTACAAAGAAACTTATTTTTTCAAAACAAGTTGATTACACGTGACTCGAGAGACGTTGATCTTTCAATCAACTTTATTCCTCTCCACTTCCAATACCGATATACATTATAAATATTGATACCTTGTACACCTGAGTCAAATATTGTATTTCATTTCAAACTCATCTTTGTAAAGTAACGGGTAAGTAGCGCTTTTGACGTGTATTCGGCAAAGACGAATTTTTTTTTTTTCTAAGCGTCAATAAATAAGATCTACTCTCTGCCGTTTTGTATTTAAGTCAGTGGTTTTATCTTATACGAAAATGTTAACCTGAAGAAAGGGCATCTAAGACTATGACTTCATATAATAAAGACTCGAAAATTGTTATTGTCGGTGCTGGTGTCTTTGGACTTTCCAATGCCTTACACTTGGCTCAGAACGGTTATAAAGATATCACTGTATTTGACAGATTAGATTTGGTCGAGGCTAAATACTCATTGTTGAATGGGACAGATACACTGTCGGCTGATATAAACAAAATTTTCAGAATCCAATACGGTGATAAGGTTCATTATCAAAGATTAGCAATTGAAGCTGGGGAAGTTTTTGAACAATGGGAAAGAGACATCAAGTTATTACCCGATGAAGAAGCTAAAAATTATCCTGCATTGAAATTATTAGACAGATGTGGTGCTTTAAGGTTGGAAGACACAATTGGGAACTCAAAAGAGGAAACTAAGAACCTCATTGCAGCTGAACAAGAAGGATTAAGGTCTTTGCAATTTGACATTAACGTCCCAGAAGATGTTAGAAGAGCAAAAGTGAGTGGCTGGGGGTACAAGTTAAATCCATGTAAATTGATCGAAAGGGGGAAAGTGCAAAACTTGAGTGGAGTGTTAGATACCACCACTGGGGTTATCTATGCATCAAGAGCATGCACGTATGTCAATTATCTTTGCCGTCAATTAGGTGTGAAATTTGTCTTGGGAGGTGCAAAGGGTACTTTTAAAGAGTTGATATTGGAAAATGGAGATGAGGTTAAGGGTATTGTCACTGGAGATGGTGAAAGACATCCTGCTGACTTGGTAGTCATGTCTACGGGACCATGGACAACATCTCTCGTTCCAGAATTGGACGGTATAAATGAAGGAACTCAGGGGAATGTTGTCATTTTCAAAATCCCCTCTGAGAGAAAAGATTTGATGGAGAAATATAGTGCTAGAAATTTTCCCGTTGTTGATTGGAGAGTGGGTCATGCAAGAGAGAAAGATTACATGAGTGGATTGTTCATCTTCCCAGTGATGGAACCAGAAGGGTACATGAAGGTCATCTCGAGGCAGACAAAGTACACCAATCCGATTCAAATAGATAAAGACAGAGTGGTTTCTATTCCAAGAACCAGAAACACTACACCGGCTGCGTGTATGATACCAAAGCACACATTGAACCAGATCAAGGACTTCCTCATTGTTTTTTTCCCCGATTTAGTCGAAGCCGGTATCAAATTAGAATCAAGAATGTTGTGGTATACCGATACCATTAACAACGATTACATCTATGATTTTGTTCCTAATAAGAAGAACTTGTTTGTTGCATGTGGTGGATCCGGGCATGCTTTCAAGATGCTCCCTGTGTTGGGAAGATTCTTGGTCAATCGTTTACAAGGTGAAGAAAATTTCTATACAAACTTGTTTAAATGGAGATCTCCTGAAGCGTTCAATACCGATATTAATGGGTTGAAAGAAGGTTTAGATGGTCCAAGAGTTTATACAAAGCAAGAGCTTGCAACGGAGGAAGATTTAGAGTTTCATGACATTGCTGACAAGATCAAAAATTTGAAAATTGATCCATAGTCTATGTAGTCGTATTGATGAGTTTCATATCAAAACGACTTATCATTATGAAAGGAGTATATATTGATTATTTGTTTTGAAAATGACTGTAAGGAGCACTTTAATTTCAAATATTGTTATTTTGCAATTAATCTTGTTAGTCTTTTTACATTCTAATTGATACAAAAAGAAGATCAGTTTCACAAGAATGTTTAGTATGGGGTTTAATTGACATTTTGTGAAGAGTGATGTCATGGGATCTTTTGAGGCTTGCTGGTGTGTGGTTATACTGCTGTGTAACTTATTGTGTTTTATTATTCAGCTGGATTTCATGTATTATATAGTTCTTGGAGAAATTTAAATATAATTAATATATATCTTCGAATACTATGTTCTGCATTGGGTTAAAAGACATCGAGAAATTAGCTACTTTCTCAACCATTCATACTCTTACAAGATCATGATCTATTTGATTTGACGTTTAACAAGTTCCTAGATGGTGTACCAAAGGAGCAACAAAGATCATTACTCCCCTTTCTTTGAATACTGCAAAAAAAAAAGCTCATCGCTTTGCAGTACCAACATAAAAAAAAAGAGATAAAAATTTTTTTATCACCTTTAAGAAATAACGATTCAAAATAAGATAAGTAGACAAAGAGATGGTTGATTTCAAAGGTAAATTGGTCTTGCTGCCTATGGTAAGAATAGGAGAATTACCAACAAGGTTACTTGCATTAAGACATGGATGTGACATAGTATGGGGTCCTGAAATCATCGATAAGAGTATATTACAATGTGATCGTTTTGAAAACACAAAATTAAACACTGTGGATTTCTTATCCAAGAGGGGATCTACAAAGATCCCAGGTGTAACCAATCTTGTATTTAGAACTGCTCCGAGTCTTGAACTGGGGAAATTGATCTTCCAAATGGGGACATCAAATGCTGATTTAGCTGTCAATGCAGCCAAGATTGTAATAAAAGATGTCAGTGGTATTGATATCAATGCCGGTTGTCCTAAACATTTCTCTATACATAGTGGGATGGGTGCTGCGTTATTATCAACGCCTGATTTGTTATGTGAGATTTTAACAAAATTGGTCACTGAAGTTGGTAAGCCAAATGACAAACCTATTAGTGTAAAGATAAGATTATTACCAACACATGATGAAACTATGGATTTAGTTGATAAATTGTTATCAACGGGGATTTCCAATTTGACTTTACATTGTCGTACAAAGACGATGAGAAATAGAGAACCACCAATAAGAGATTATGTCGAAGAGATTTCAAATAAATGTAAAGAGGCCAATGTCACTTTTATAATAAATGGAGATATTAAATCGAGAGCCGAATACAATGAATTACAAGAAAAATATGGTAAAGATGTTGGATGTATGATTGCATCACTGGCAGAAATCAATCCAACATGTTTCAAACCTGAGGGACCTTTGATTTGGTTTCAAATGATTAAGGAATTTGTACAACTTTGTACAGATTATCAAAATTGGAAGGGGAATACAAAATATTGTTTGACAAGGATGATACCATCTGGACAAAATAAACATACAAGAGAAATTTATCAACAAGTGGTAAGGGCTAAGGATCATGATGAATTGGTTAAAGTGGTGATTGATGAGATCAATGACGAAGGAGAATATTTGGGTGAGTTCGCAAATACAAAGAAGAATAATAATAAAGTTCACACTAAAACAAAGCAACAAGAACATACAGTGAAATCTACAACAACAAAGCGTTCATTGGAAATTGAAGAAGACGAAGAAGAAAATGATTTGAAAAAATTCAAACTGGACGTAATTGTATAAGTTAATATGTATGTACAAAATTAATATAAGAAGAATCACCACACAACAACATTACTCAAAAAAGGTTAAAACACATTTCAATTCATGACAATACCACCTAACAACAACAACAACTCTCTCTTTCACTCTCTTTCACTACCAAGTTATTGTAACAATTTTTTCAAACCACACCAACCGGCAGCAGCAGAAGCCATCAATGCAGCACTAATACCCATTGGTTTTAAACCTTTACTACTTTTGAAAATTGCCCCAGCTAAAGCTCCAGCTCCAATACTGTTCAAAGAATCATGTTTACCTCTAAACAGATCGATTGAAGAATTTATAAGATTATAAGTCATTGCCAATACAGCAGCTGAATTACCCAAGAATGGACCACGTCTAGTCACTGAATTTAAAACGGTATTCAATTTCAACTTGTTAGAAGCATCAGCTGGCATCTTGTTTAAACCTTCTTGCATACCGTATAGTCCACCAACTCCCAATGCCAAGAGATATACAGTTCCGGTACCATAACATAAATCATCGGTCCAACCTCTTGAAGCAATCAAACCTTGTGATCCTTCCATTTGTGATAATCTATCATCATCCAAATCCAAATATTCAATACCTTTTTCTAAACCTGCTAATGGATGTAATTTTGATGCATCAAATGAATCACCTTGTGGTAAAATACTTGAAACATCGTTAATAGTGGCAGGATCAAAACCTAAAATTTCTTTCAATTTGTTATCCTGTGTTGATTGTTGTTGTGGTTGCTGCTGCAGGGAACCTCCGAATAGCCACGACATTTTATTTTATTGTTTGATTATATATTGATGATGATGGGTGCTTGTATTAGGGTCTCGGATTATAATGGCAAAATATAGACGACCAATTTCAATGAGAATTTTAAATACAACAACTTTGACAATGGGGGGAAATGATAAATATGGAATGAAATAAGCAAAAATCTCTATTTTAAATATATACAGTGATGATTTTTGAATATTCAAAAGTGGTTTATTTCCCAAGTTGAAACTTTGATGAATGTGATAATGATGTGTATACGCTGTGTGACATCCATTTGCAATTTTTCACTTTTTTGATTAAATTTTTTTTGAAACTTTTTGGTGAAAATTCTTCCACAGAGAGAGGGACAGAAACCCGGTAAATAGACAAACCAAAATGACAGATCAACTTGTTGTAGCAGATGATGATAGTTAATGCAACAACGAACAGAGCAGAACAAATATCATCAAGAGAAAGTTTCTGCAATGAATAACAGACTGCAAAATTTTATCTACGATCAGACATCAGTACTTGAAAGTATTCATGTACTGTCAATTCTGTTCTGCTAGGCGATTCTAAATAAAAAGCCAATGAGGTTTCCCATAATTCTTAATCATCTATTCGATTTGTAAAAAGCATTCAATAAGTATATCAATCACATTATCGAGAGATGTCAGGTTTAAACAAGTACACTGGTCAACCAGAAAGAAAAGTTACGATTGATGCTTCTGCTACAATCTCTAGAGTTTCCAAAAAATACAGAATCACCCCTTTCCCTTCTCGCCAAGGTTCAATTTCCAGCCATAATAACGATTCAAATTCAAATAACGTTGGTGAATATACACCATGCTCTCACAATCATGATCAATACACTGGAGGTTTGTATTCACCATACCCACGTTTTCCAAGATACTTTACCAAGAGTAAAGACCAAGTATCACAGAGTCAAATTCAACTTTTAAGGTTGCACAAAGAATTTGGGGGTGAAGACGTTATAGACGAGGAGAGAGAAAGTGGGAGTGAAACTGAATTACACGATTTGAACGATGTTGTCAGTGATGAAGAATACCCAGTTTCAAATTCTCTCATTGATGATTTCAAAAATGTATACTCAGATAAACGTTATCTTCAACTTCATCGTGAAGATAGTGAGAGAAACTCATGGTGTTTGGTATCAGATACCGAATCGTATAGCAGTGCAACATCTCATTTCACTTACACTGAAGAAACCGAATATGAATCAGATTGCAATTCTTATTGGGATAATGATGACGATGATGATGATGAATTTCACGATTCAGTTGATGACATTTCCAAAGAGAAGAAAAAACAACCGTTATACAGTTTAGGGGACAATGCAAATTTCAGCAATTTCGATAATATCGTTGCAAACCTGGAGAGTATTAGCAAAAAATCTCATGTTGAAGCATTGTATTTTGTAAGAATGGATTTAGCAAGATTATGTCCAGATCTTGAGTACAAAGTTGTCTACGATTTATTCGAAAACATAACACCAATAACCCATTTGAAATACGTCCGCACTTTGAGTTACCCTTTACTCCCTGAAAATTTCAACGAAGATAGACATGCACAAGTTTACTTTGTAGAACGATTATATGCTTATCATTTCGAGCTTCAACAACTTCAACAGTATAAGGCAGTCCGAGCACAAGCAACGAGACCAACTCTGGAGCCAAGTGATTCAGATTTAGAAATGGGACAAGTCGGACAAAAGAGAGAACAACGTATTTACCATGATTATAGTGATAGTGATAGTTTTGATGAATTTGCGTGATGACGTTGACTTTTTAAGCGTGTATATGGCTTGGTGATATAATTTTTTTTTTCCGGTTTATAGGTGAACCTTTTATGTTAATCTTTCAGTTGTCGGCTCTTTGAGATCGATATCTATATATCTATATATCTCGGTAGTATGGTATAAGGCAACATGCCCAACATAATACAAATAACACAGACTAGTGTAATAGTGTAATAGTAAAAGATGATGGTGAATAATAACATATCGACGTCAATAGGTGTGCAGCTTTGTTGTCTGTGCAAAATTGTTGGGTTTGAGTCCAACAGACACGAACTTTCTGGGCTGGTGGAAATTGAATTTTTTTATATTTTGTTTTGATCCTTCTGATATATATCATATTGTGTATCCTTGTATCATTGCATTCACTCTTCAATTGGTCTTTGTCCACTTCTTATATATAGACAGATAGATATACACTCCCATATTCATATACAACCACAATCCACAATACCCGTTTGTATATCTATATCCATATATCATATCCATCACAAGACCATTGATTTATTCTCACATACATTTAAGAGGGAATAATAACAGTAAGTATATAAATATATCCACTTCAATTGTCATATAATCGTTACAACCATCATATCAATTCATCCAATCATCACATATCACCATTGGTGTCAATGTTTCTTCTCCCCTTGGCTCTCTACCCATCATCCATCGTCATCACATTGAAATCCAACATTTGATCTATTCCCATTTGTACATAGTCATTTAACTATGGCCCACCGCATGCGCAGCTCGAAGAAATTTCCCAGTTCCATTGGGTTTGAAATATCGATGATTTTTTTTTCTCTCTCTTCCAAGCGAGGAAAAAAATCAAAGACCCAAAAAAAATTGAAAATAGTAATAATGTTATATTATATTTTTTGTTGAAACTCTGTGTTGGTTGTGATACTTCTGTTGATCTTGTACATATCAATTATATGATAAAATTGCGTCTTGATATCATCAAACCAATTTTAAATACTAACTTTCGCTTCATCAAAAGAACTCTTAGAGTACCGAGTGTTTTAATCAATCACAATTGTAAAACATACTCATCACAACTTGAATTTTATAGACATTGCTCAATTCAAACTAATAATAATAATAATAACAACAACAACAATAATAACAATAATATAAATCACAAAAATTTTCAAATGTCAAGGAAATTAGCAAGTCATTTTTACGGATTGAACTCGGTAGAAACTGCTGAACCTTCTGCTATCAAGGACTTTGTTAAATCACATAATGGTCATACCGTTATATTGTCTATATTGATTGCAAACAATGGTATTGCCGCTGTGAAAGAGATAAGATCCATAAGGAAATGGGCTTATGAAACTTTTGGTGACGAAAAAGCCATCAAATTTGTTGCCATGGCCACTCCTGAAGATTTGGAAGCCAATTCTGAATATATTAGAATGGCAGATCAATACGTTGAAGTTCCAGGTGGTACAAATAATAACAATTATGCCAATGTGGAATTGATAGTAGAAATAGCTGAAAGAACTAATGTCGATGCCGTTTGGGCAGGTTGGGGTCACGCTTCTGAAAATCCACTTTTACCAGAAATGTTGGCTGCTTCACCAAGAAAAGTTATCTTTATTGGTCCTCCAGGTTCTGCTATGAGATCCTTAGGTGATAAGATCTCATCCACCATTGTCGCTCAACATGCAAAAGTCCCATGTATTCCATGGTCAGGTACAGGTGTAGATGAAGTTCAAATCGATAAAAAGACAAACTTGGTATCAGTTGCCGATCACATTTATCAACAAGGTTGTTGTACTTCTCCAGAAGATGGTTTGATCAAAGCTAAAAAAATTGGTTTCCCAGTCATGATTAAAGCATCAGAAGGTGGTGGTGGTAAAGGTATTAGAAAAGTTGATAATGAAAAGGATTTTATCTCATTATACCATCAAGCTGCTAATGAGATTCCAGGTTCCCCAATTTTCATCATGCAATTGGCTGGAAGTGCAAGACATTTAGAAGTTCAATTATTGGCCGATCAATACGGTACCAACATTTCCTTATTCGGTAGAGATTGTTCTGTTCAAAGAAGACATCAAAAGATTATCGAAGAAGCTCCAGTAACTATTGCCAAACCTGATACTTTTAGAAAGATGGAGAAAGCCGCTGTTAGATTAGGTGAATTAGTAGGTTATGTCAGTGCTGGTACCGTTGAATATCTTTATTCTCACAGTGATGATAAATTTTACTTTTTAGAATTAAATCCAAGATTACAAGTTGAACATCCAACAACTGAAATGGTCACCGGTGTTAATTTACCAGCTGCACAATTGCAAATTGCTATGGGTATTCCAATGCATAGAATCAAAGATATCAGAATGTATTTCGGTGTCGATCCACACACTGAAACTGCTATCGATTTCGAATTTTCTTCAGAAGATGCTTCCAAATTGCAAAGAAGACCTGTACCAAAAGGTCATTGTACCGCTTGTCGTATCACTTCAGAAGATCCAGGTGAAGGTTTCAAGCCTTCTGGTGGTTCTTTACATGAATTGAATTTCAGATCTTCTTCAAATGTTTGGGGTTATTTCTCTGTTGCAAACAAATCATCAATTCATTCATTTTCAGATTCTCAATTTGGTCATATCTTCGCCTTTGGTGAAAATAGACAAGCTTCTAGAAAACATATGGTTGTTGCATTGAAAGAATTATCAATTAGAGGTGATTTCAGAACTACTGTTGAATATTTGATCAAATTATTGGAAACTCCAGATTTCGAACAAAATACCATCACAACTGGTTGGTTAGATGAATTGATTTCCAAGAAATTAACTGCTGAAAGACCAGATCCAACTATTGCCGTTATCTGTGGTGCTGTTACCAAAGCTCATATTGCATCAGAAAGTGATAGACAAGAGTATCTAAAATCATTGGAAAGAGGTCAAGTTCCTGGAAAGGATTTGTTGAAAACTATTTATCCCGTTGAATTTATCTATGAAGGTTATAGATACAAATTCACCGCTGCTAAGGCTGCCAATGATGCATATTCATTGTTTATCAATGGTTCAAGATCTGAAGTTGCCGTTAGAGCTTTATCAGATGGTGGTCTTTTGATCGCTTTAGGTGGTAGATCTCACTCTATCTATTGGAAAGAGGAAGTTTCTGCTACAAGATTATCAGTTGATGGTAAGACTTGTTTGTTGGAAGTTGAAAACGATCCAACTCAATTAAGAACTCCATCACCTGGTAAATTGGTCAAATATTTGGTTGAAAATGGTGAACATGTCGTTTCAGGACAACCATATGCCGAAGTTGAAGTTATGAAAATGTGTATGCCATTGATCACTGCTGAAACAGGTACCGTTCAATTATTGAAACAACCAGGTTCTACAGTTGCCGCTGGTGATATCTTGGCTATCTTGGCATTGGATGATCCATCAAAGGTTAAACATGCCTTACCATTCGATGGCAGTATTCCTGATATGGGCCCACCAACTGTTAGTGGATCCAAACCAATTCATAAATTCACTTCATTGTATTCTGTCTTGCAAAATATTTTGAATGGTTTTGATAATCAAGTTGTCATGAATGCTACTTTAACAAAATTGATTGACGTCTTGAGAGATCCTGAATTACCATATTCTGAATGGTTATTACAAATCTCAGCCTTGCATTCAAGATTACCAGTGGAATTGGATACCAATTTGGCTCACATTATTGAAAGAACACATTCAAGAGGTGCCGAATTCCCAGCAAAGCAATTATTGAAGCAAATTCAAAAATCTGTTAAGGAATCCTCTGATCCATTATTCTCTCAAGTTGTTGCACCACTTGTTAAGATTCTGGAAGATTATTCAAATGGTTTGAAATCACACGAACATAAGGTTATTGCCGATTTATTAAGAGAATACTACCGTGTCGAAAGCTTATTCGCTGGTCATAACGTTAGAGAAGAAGATGTCATTTTGAAATTAAGAGATGAGAACAAGGCTGACTTGAGTGTTGTTATCAACACCGTTCTCTCCCATTCAAGAGTTGGTGCTAAGAATAACTTGATTGTTGCAATCTTGGAAATTTACCAACCAATTTGTCAAGCATCTTCTGATGCTTCCAACGCATTGAGAGAACCATTGAAAGATATTGTTGATCTTGAATCAAGAGCTACTGCTAAAGTTGCATTAAAGGCTAGAGAAATTTTGATTCAATGTGCTTTACCTTCAATCAAGGAGAGATCTGATCAATTGGAACATATTTTGAAATCATCAGTCGTTGAATCTTCTTATGGTGAAGTTTCAGGCTTGAGTCACAGATTACCACAATTCGATGTCATTAAAGATCTTTTTGATTCAAATTACACAGTTTTCGATGTGTTGACTCAATTCTTCATCCATTCTGATCAATGGGTTGCCGCTGCTGCCGCTGAAGTTTACATAAGAAGAGCTTACAGAGCTTACTCAGTCTTTGAAGTTAAACACAACCCAACAAATGATTCTTCTGTTCCACCAATTGTTGAATGGAAATTTCAATTACCTGTCTTATCCACTGCCGCATTCAATGCTGTCCCATCAGTTGCGTCATCATCAACAGGCGGTGGTGAAAGAATGGGCCGTGCTTTATCAGTATCAGACTTGAGTTTCATGATCAATCCAAATGATTCTCAACCTTTAAGAACTGGTATATTTGTGTCTAGTTCTCATATTGATGATGCTGATGATATTTTACTCAAAGGTTTGGAAATCATTCCAAAACGTTCGGGTAGTACATCATCTAAACCACTTCCAAATAGAACTAATGAAGTACCATCATACGGTGTTTTAACTAATGTTGTTAACATTTATGTTGCTAACGTTGATGGTTACAACACTGAAGAAGAGTTAACTGAGAAGTTAACTTCCATCTTACAAGATGCTAAGGATGAGTTGTTGGATTCTTCAGTTCGTCGTGTTACCTTCATGATCGGTGGTGCTGCTGGTTCTTATCCAAGATACTTCAACTTCAAAGGTCCTCACTACACAGAAGATAAAGTCATTCGTCACATTGAACCTGCTTTGGCATTCCAATTGGAGTTGGGTAGAATGTCTAACTTCAACATCAAACAAACTTTTACCGACAATAGAAATATTCATGTCTATGAAGCTGTTAGTAAGAACTCTGCTGGTGTCGACAAGAGATTCTTCACAAGAGGTATTATTAGAACTGGTAGAATCAGAGATGATATCACCACTTCTGAATACTTGATCTCAGAAGCAAACAGATTAATGTCTGATATCTTGGACGCTTTGGAACTTTTGGATACTTCCAACACGGATTTGAACAATATCTTTATCAATTTCTCTGCAGTTTTCCAAGTCACCCCAGAAGATGTTGAAGCTGCATTTGGTGGATTCTTGGAAAGATTTGGGCGTAGATTATGGAGATTGCGTGTCACATCTGCTGAAATCAGAATCATGTGTACCGATCCTCAAACTGGTGTTCCATTCCCATTACGTGCTATGATCAATAACGTTTCCGGTTACGTTGTTAAATCAGAGATGTACATCGAAGTTAAGAATGCTCAAGGTGAATGGGTTTTCAAATCATATGGCACTCCAGGTGCTATGCATTTGAGACCAATCTCTACACCATACCCAACAAAGGAATGGTTACAACCAAAACGTTACAAGGCTCATCTCATGGGTACCACTTATGTCTATGATTTCCCAGAATTGTTCCGTCAAGCAACCATTGCAGAATGGCAAAAATACTCTTCGGAGGCCAAGATTCCTGAAGATTTCTTCACTTCCAATGAATTGATCATTGATGAAGGTGGAGAATTCACTGAAGTTGCAAGAGAACCAGGTGCTAACTCTGTTGGTATGGTTGCATTCAAGATCACAGCTAAGACTCCTGAATATCCTCGTGGTCGTCAAATGATCGTCGTTGCCAATGATATCACTTTTAAGATTGGTTCATTTGGTCCAAAGGAAGATGCTTATTTCAACAATGCAACAGAATTGGCTAGAAAATTGGGTATACCAAGAATTTATCTTTCTGCTAACTCAGGTGCTAGAATTGGTATAGCTGAAGAGTTATTACCATACTACGAAGTTGCTTGGAATGAAGAAGGAAAACCAGAAAAGGGTTTCCAATACTTGTACTTGACTGCTGAATCAAAAGCTGAATTGGCAAAGAGTGGCAAAGAAAATTCAGTTGTCACTGAGAGAGTTGTTGAAAATGGACAAGAACGTTTTGTTATCAAATCCATTATCGGTGCTGATGATGGATTAGGTGTTGAATGTTTGAGAGGTTCTGGTTTAATTGCCGGTGCCACATCCAAGGCTTATAAGGATATCTTTACCATCACTTTGGTCACATGTAGATCCGTTGGTATTGGTGCTTATTTGGTCAGATTGGGTCAAAGAGCTATTCAAATCGAAGGTCAACCAATTATCTTGACTGGTGCTCCAGCTATCAACAAGTTGTTAGGTAGAGAAGTTTACTCTTCAAACTTGCAATTGGGTGGTACTCAAATCATGTACAAGAATGGTGTTTCTCATTTAACAGCCTCTGATGATTTGGAAGGTGTTCAAAAAATTATGAATTGGTTATCATATATTCCAGCTAAACGTGGAATGCCTGTTCCAATTTTGGAATCAGTTGGTGATTCATGGGATAGAGATGTTGAATACACTCCAACAAAGAACGAACCATATGATGTCAGATGGATGATTGGTGGTCGTGAAACTGAAGAAGGTTTTGAACCAGGTTTATTTGACAAAGATTCATTCCAAGAAACATTATCTGGATGGGCTAAAGGTGTTGTTGTTGGTAGAGCCCGTCTTGGAGGTATTCCAATGGGTGTTATCAGTGTTGAAACAAGAATGATTGAAAACTTGTATCCAGCTGATCCAGCAAACCCAGATTCAACAGAAATGATGATTCAAGAAGCTGGACAAGTTTGGTATCCAAATTCAGCTTTCAAGACTGCTCAAGCTATTAATGATTTCAATTATGGTGAAGAGTTGCCATTGATGATCATGGCCAATTGGAGAGGTTTCTCTGGTGGTCAAAGAGATATGTACAATGAAGTTTTGAAGTATGGTTCATTTATCGTTGATGCTTTAGTTGATTTCAAACAACCAATTATCACTTATATTCCACCAACTGGTGAATTAAGAGGTGGTTCATGGGTTGTCGTTGATCCAACCATCAATGCTGATATGATGGAAATGTATGCCGATGTTGAATCAAGAGCTGGTGTTTTGGAACCAGAGGGAATGGTTGGAATTAAATACAGACGTGATAAATTGTTGAAAACAATGGAGAGAATAGATAAACCATATGCTGAGTTGAAAAACAGATTAGCTCAAACAGATTCTTCCTCAGAAGAATACTCCAAAATCTCTGTACAATTGCTGGCTAGAGAAAAACTGTTGTTGCCAATTTATGCACAAATATCTGTTCAATTTGCTGATTTACATGATAGATCAGGACGTATGTTGGCTAAAGGTGTCATCAGACAAGAATTAGAATGGACCAACGCCCGTCGTTTCTTCTTCTGGCGTATACGTCGTAGATTGAATGAGGAATATTTGATCAAGAGAATTGGTGCTGAATTGCCAGATTCAGTCAGATTGGAGAGAATTGCTAGATTGAAATCATGGATTCCAGTTAGTGTCGACTATGACAATGATCAAGAAGTTGCTACATATATCGAAGCAAACCATCAACATTTACTTTCAAATGTTAAGAGCTTAAGAGGTGAGGCTATAAAACAAAAACTTGCCAAATTAATCAAAACTGATATAAAATCAACTGCTAGTGGATTGGCAGAGATTATCAGTTTATTGCCACAAGAGGAGAAAGATAATTTTATCAATTTGCTTAAAAAATAATGGGGTATGAATTGTTGACTGTTAGCTGATGTGTTTATTCAAGTTAATCTTGAATCTTATAAATAGAATTTTATGTTTTTACAGTATGATTATATGATTAGTGGATTGATCATTTTTTATATTTCTAAACGCTTTTGCATTTTTTATTACTAGGACAAAACAAACAATTAAAAAAAAAAAAAACAAAAAATTGTAAAACACAAAACCGGAAAGAAAAAAAAAATTGATAAAAGGGAATTATTAGACGCCGCTTTGATACTTTGATATAAATAAGTTTCGTTTACGTTAAGAGACATATTATTGTCTATTGCTACAATGAGAGTTTGCTATCTTTCCCTTTTGGCTTTCATCCCCGCTTTGCTCATCAATCCCATCAATGCCGCCACAATTTATCAAAGACAAGATCAAAGTACTCAGAGATATTTGGTAAAGTTGAGATCGGTGAAGACAATGGATACTTTATTCAATTTGGATGATCAATTAAGAAGCGATCACCATTTGAGAGATTGTATCAAGAAGAAATTCTCATTCGGAGACTTTGAAGGTTTTAGTGCAGAGTTCACGAAAGATGCTGTTCAACAATTACAATCAAATCCATTGGTATGAAACTACCGTTTTGCAAAAATATTTTCTCACAACAGCGGACAAAACGATACTAACCTTTGTGTGATTAAGATTGCTGAAATTACACCTGATATAATAATCAAGGCACTTGATATCGAAGTACAAGAAGATGCCCCTCGTCATTTGGCTCGCTTATCACAAAGAGAGCGTATTTCATTTTCTCAAGACTTGGAATATAGATATGATGGAGATAATCAAGGATCAAAAGTGTTTGCATATGTATTAGACACTGGAGTTTTCACCGAACATCCACAATTCAATGGGCGCCTGAAATTTGGTGCAGATTTCACCGGTACTGGTGAAGATGATGAACAAGGCCACGGAACCCATGTTGCAGGAGTCATTGCGTCAGAGACGTATGGAGTTGCCAAGAAGATCAACATCGTCTCGGTAAAAGTTCTTGATAATTCTGGAACAGGAACGTTGAGTTCTGTCATTGAAGGGATTGAATTTGCTGTCAACCATATGCAAGATCATCGAGCCCTAGGTGTAGGAAATTTGTCATTGGGAGCTCTGAAGAACTCGGTGTTGAACGATGCAATAAGAGCACTGTACAGTGCTGGCTTGAACATCGTTGTCGCAGCAGGAAATTCAAACTCCGATGCCTGTCAAGACTCTCCACTGTCATCTCCGTACGCTATCACCGTTGGAGCTATAGACGATAGAACTGACCAGATTGCACCCTTTTCAAACTGGGGGGAATGCGTCAACATCTTTGCCAGTGGCGTTTACGTCGAAAGCTTGGTTAGCATGGACACTGGGAAATCGATATTGATGAGTGGTACATCGATGTCAGCACCAAGTGTTACTGGTTTAGTTGGGATCTTGTTGGAAAAGGGAATCAAACCGCAAAACGTTGCCAAGGTATTATACGACACCAGCACCAGAAATGCTATATCTCCAGTGAGTATTGACATGAGGTTAGGTACTACAAACAGGCTCCTGTTCAACGGCGTATAGTTTAAAATTTTAATCTCTGTGCATTTCAAACGTAAACACTGTTTTCTTTCAGCCGCGGGGATCCCCCACCAGGATCCTCCATCTTTTTTTGCTATATCCTTTAGCTCTACGGCTAAACCCGATCCTGGGCTCATTTAGCTTGTAGCTCCATTTTGGCAAAGCGAGAATGCTTACAGTTACACCCAGGGTGATATGGGCGCCTTACTCTGAAGAGATTGATAAAATTTTCCAGATGTTGGTTGAAGTTGAAGATGCTGCTTCGGTACAAAAGTAATTTGTGGTAATTAATAAGCTTTTATATTTTCGGCAACTAAATCAGTTTTATGTCGGAGAGCGCATCAATTTTTTTTTTTCTCTTTGTTATTTTTTACTTTTGTTATTTTTCAAAATTTTTCTTGTTTTGTTGTTTTACAAATTCATAGACACTTGGAGACAATTATGGAATCGAATAGCTCAGAGTCCTTACAGGACAGCAATTATGACCCTAAGTACTTAGACGAGGAAGCTGCTGCTGACTTCAACGCAAGAAGACTATCTCTGGGATCGTCTTCAGCCTTGAGAAAGCAAATGTCTCTGCAAAGTAATGCTTCTAAATACAATGAGGATCCGTATCCTGGAATGTCAAAAGATGAAATTGGATTACGAAGAACAAACACAAGAGCCACGATTGTATCCATGTTGGCTGAAAGGGCAAGGGAGGAAGTTGCCGATTTGAATAACCTGACTCCAGACGAGGCGCTTTCTCAAGTTTATCGTGATCAGACAAATGAAAACGCATTGCCTACTAGAAATGAAGGGCTGGAATTCACCGACATTGACCCAGAGTTGATTACCTGGGACTCTGATGATGATCCACAAAATCCAAGAAACTGGAGTACTGGAAAGAAGTGGTATATGACCGCTATTGTATCAGCGTATTCTTTGATATCACCATTTAGTTCATCAATGTTGTCACCAGGTACGGCACTGATTTCTAAATCATTTGGAGTCACATCTGTTACCGTTCAAGCGTTGATGACTTCAATTTTCATCTTAGGTTTGGCATTTGGTCCTTTACTCACTGCACCAATTAGTGAAATGTATGGCCGTAGAAGAGTTTTAAATGTCTCCATTTGGTTATTATTTTTTTTCAACTTGGGATGTTCATTGTCTCACACCACTGCTCAAATGTGTGTTTTCAGATTTCTCGGTGGATTGTTTGGTAGTGCCCCATTGAGTATTGGTGCTGGTTGTCTTGGTGACATGTTTACAGATCGTGACAGAAATAATGCCGTTGCCGTATACTCTTTAGGACCTTCTGTTGGACCAAATGCATCACCAATCATAGCTGGTTTTATCATTGCTAACAAATCATTGAACTGGAGATGGCCAATATACGTGTTATGTATGTTCAATGGTGTTGTTGCCATTTGGGGAACTCTTACTTTGAAAGAGACATATGCTCCACAACTTTTGTTTGAAAAACTGCAAAAATTTAGAAAAGAAACCGGGAATGAAAATTTACATACAATTTATGAAGTTGCCGATGGAGAAACCGTTTTAGGAAAATTCTATATCAACATCACCAGACCATTGAGTTTGTTAATGACACACCCAATGGTTTTCGGATTAGGTGCTTTTATGGCTTTAGTATATGGATGTTTATATGTTTTGATTGTTACATTCCCATCTACATGGGAAGGTACATACGGTTTCAGTATTGGAATCAGTGGATTAATGTTTGTCTCCATTTTGATCGGTTACATTATTGGAATTATTTTCTTCACTCTTGCCATTGAAAAGACATATCCAAAGATGATTGCCAAAAACAACGGAGTTGCTAAACCGGAGTTCAGATTACCCTTTTTGATCGCGAGTGGAATAACAACACCAGTTGGGTTGTTTTGGTATGGTTGGTCTGTGCAACTGAAAGTTCATTGGATAATGCCTTGTATCGGTGCCCTGATTTTCGCATTTGGAATCATTGCCGTTTTCCAAACTATTCAAAACTATCTTATCGATATGAATCCAAGATTTGCAGCTTCGTCGATTGCCGCTGCTGCTTTTTTCAGATCCATGATGGGATTTCTGTTTCCCTTATTTATCCATCAGATGATCAAAGGTATTGGTATGGGTTGGACTTATACCATTTTTGGTATCTTGGGACTGTTATTTGGTATCCCATTCCCAATTTTTGTCGTCTATAGAGGTGAAAGATTGAGATTATGGGCAAATAAGAAAATCGAAAAGAAACAAGCTCTGAGAGATGCAAGAAACTTGGAAAGGTTGCAAAAAAATTTGCAAAAATCGACACCAGTTACTGATGAGAAAGCCAGTTCCAATGATAGCACGTCATAAATTGTTTACAACTTTTTTACACACCATAGACATCTTTTTTCATTATTTTAGCATTCATCATTGTTATATATATATACATACACACGTTTAATACAATTTTATTCTCTCGATACACATTTATCTAATTCATCTATTTTATCAGCTTGATGGCTTTGGTTTTCAATTTATTTTAAAAAATATTCTCTTGCTCTAATAATAAAGTTTCCTCATCCACAATTGAACTATCTGTACTAATTTTAACAGAGTCTCTATTGATGAGATGATTAGTCAACCAAGTGACTCCGATACCCAGTATCGATAAAAACACAGTGCAAATGAAACCTCTACGGAAATATGGTTTGTATCTGGTATCCCAAGCCCAAATGGGGTAAATGGCATAGACCAAATAATCAAAAGAGTTAGTTAAAACCACAGCGAAATGTCTTTTTTCATCATCACCTGATAAACAACGATTCAACCATGAAAACATTTGTGGTGATGCCCATGATACTACTCCTAAAATTATATAACACAGCCAGTGTAATAATAGTGGAATTTCCCAGTAAGCTAATAACAATGAACAACTGAGGAATACGGCGAAATAAAAGTATAGTAATTTTGAAGTCAATGTGCCATGGAATCTATCATTGGTGACTGAGACTCCCAAGGTTATGATAATGGACCCGGCATTGACAAAAGATGGGAAATAGTTGTAATAAGCGCTTGGTAATTTTAACTCGTATTTGATCCATGAAGTTGCAATAATTTGCTCGCATGCAAATGAAGTATTTTGTATGAAGGCAAACAACAATGGGAAGACAATAACGTGCCAAGTGTTACAAAAATCTTTCAAAGACCTTTTGGTAATCTTTACAGGTGATGAATTTTTCACCGTTCTTTGCCTCAGAATAATCTTGTCTTCGTCATCAAAGTACCAAACATCCAACTGTGAGGGTAATCCAGGATTCACCAACATGGTATATATTGCAATTGGTAACGATATCATTGCATCGCATAAAAATAAGATTTGAAACTTCTCCAACCCACCAACTGACAAATCTTTTGAAAGAATAAGTTGCTGTAATGGTCCGGTGATGATAGTGGCAATAGTTCCGCTTACAGCAAACAACAGTTGTCTCTTGTTGATTTCCGCATCGTTATAAAAAGATCCAATGATAAACACCATTGAGGGGAAAAACCCCAGTTCTAAGAATCCAATAGTGAACCTCAAGGCATACACCTGAGTAATGCTTTGACAAAAACACATCAAAAGTGTCAAACATGCCCATGTCAATTCCAAAAAACCAAGATAATATCGAGCCTTAAAATGGGTTAACAAATACTTTGAAGGAAAGCCACCTAATAAATATCCTATAAAGAACGAGGACTGCATCAAGTTGAATTCGTTTTTCTCCATATCGTAGTAATCTGCCATTCCATTCAAATACAGAGTTGACAAATTCTTTGCATTCAAATTCTTGATAAAATAACCAAGCATGGCCGATGATAATAGGTAAAAATCCAACTTTGACAAGTACTTCCGCTCTTCAAGAGACTTGTCCTGATAGATCCAAGAGGATGAGATCGAGAACGATCTCACCACCATCGACTTGCCATTTCCACCACTCATAGCTTCTTCATTATTGGGATCACAAAAAGTATATGAAAAGTCAGAGTATTCCCACAGTTTATATTTGAGATCACAAACGAAAAAAAACACAAAAAACACTTTTGCGCTTATCAAACTTACCAAATCGGGAAGATGCCACGGTGATTGTCGATATTCCACCTTTCACACACAATTTGCCAAACCTATGCAATTTGACACTCTCGGAAGGAGGTGGAATTCTGTTTCCAAATCCACCATGTTGATTCGTTTTAAATTCTAGATAAAATATTGTTGTTGGGGAACCATTTGATTCGGTCCTCCGGTGTTATTTGATAAGAGAAATTGAACAATGTTAAACTTGAGTTGTCCTCGAGGAAAGTGTGTTGTTTAAAAAAAATTGATCTAAGCTATAAATATCCCCCTGCCTCACACATCTTGTAGAACATACTGTGCTTATTTTTCAATAATACATCTATCCTATCAAATTCTTTCACTTCTCCCTCATCTAATAACAATACCTTGTCATAATCCAAAATAGTGTCTAGTCTATGAGCAATTGTGATGATTGTCCTATCATTGAATTCCTTTCTAATAGTCTCTTGTATAATTTTATCAGTTTCAACATCAACCGCGGCAGTTGCCTCGTCAAGAATTAAAATTTTTGAAGGGTTTAATAGAGCGCGGGAAAGACATAATAATTGTCTTTGGCCAACAGATAAGTTTGAGCCACCTTCTGAGATTGCATAGTCTAAAATATTCTCCTCTTTCAACATATTGCCGAAATGAGAAAGTTCCAATGCTTTCATCATTTGGGCATCAGTATACTGTTGCAAAGGATCCAAGTTTGAACGAACGGTCCCTTGAAGTGCTTGAGCATCTTGTGGAATGATATTCAAGTTGTGTCTGAGATCATACAATCCAATATCACTGGTGACTAAATTATCAATTTTGATAAAACCACAAGTCGGCTCTATCAATCGGAAAATTGCCAGCGCCAAAGACGACTTCCCAGCTCCAGTTCTACCAACAATTCCAATTTTTTCCAACGAATTGATTTTGAAATTCAAATTTTTCAAGACAGGCCTTAAACCTTCCCTGTATGAAGTGGAGTAGTTCACAAATTCAATGTTTCCTTCACTGGGCCAACCAGGCGATGTTCTAGCGTTTTCGATGATTAATGGGGCTTCACTTGGTAAATTACTGTATTCTAAAACTCTCTCAACACTGACGATTTGAGACTCGCAATTCGCAGCCATTCTTACCGTCCTTTCCAAAGACTCGGTTATGGTCAACGTATAACTCATGATCAATGCTATCAAAGCCAGGCCCAATGGGCGCGATGACATTTGAGTGAGAACAGATAAAGTTGACACGATCAAAACAACTAGAGCACCCACAAATTCCAATCTCACTTGAATCCATCTTGCAAATGTGTTACTGTTGTAATCTGTTCTTGTATGATTATCCAACACCAATGAAACAAAGTAATCAAATCTTGACAGTTGGTTGAACGCCCTGATGGTCTCATCACCACTAATAGATTCTCCAATGACAGAGACCACTGGACTGGTGGAGATGCTTGATAACCTTTTGATATCTCTGGCAATAGAAACGTAGTAAGATTGGTAATAACTGTAAATAAATGATAGCAAGATGAAAAATAGGAGGAAAATAGGCAAATTAACTGAAATGACAATGATAGTAACAATTATACTGAGCGAATTTCCGATCAACTGGTTGAAAATTCCAGATAATTGATTATCAATGCTATTAATATCTCCAGTAAACCTGTTCAATATTCTTCCCATTGGCGTAGATTCGAAAAATTGCATGGGCAGTCTGATAATGGCTTGGGCCATATTATGATGTAATAGTTTAGCCAGTTTAATCGACATAATGGCTTTGAAACAAACTTCACGGAAACAACTCAACAAAGCTATGGCCATTGCAATTCCCAAATAAATACCTATGAAATAGTGAACGGCAACGTTCTCTCCAAACTTCAAGTTAACATCTGCCCAATGTTTCAACCAATAGCTATCGACGAATCCCATAAAAGCAGCTAAAATCACCACAGATAAGGAGAGCAAAATTGTCCAGATCCCACAGGCTTTGGCATATTCAATATAAACACTCCAGCTAACTCTTCCAAACTTGGATATTTCCAGTCTTTCGGTGTTGTTACTATTGGTTAACCTCTTTAAAATAATTTCGTTGTCGTAAGTTTCCAAAATTGGCCTTGGTATTTGAATGTCTTCCAATGACCCATACTGTTTGAGGTCTGAGTCATCTATTGTGGATCCAAAAGTGTTGATCAAATCTGCCAATTTTTTATCACTTGCTACAACTTCATCGAAAGAACCTTTTTCCAAAATTGTGTTATCCTCTAAAAACACAATTTCATCAGCAGAACTCAATATCTTGACATTGTTCGTAGCCAAAATAATAGTCTTTCCTGAAAGTAAGCCACCAGATCTATTGAAAACTTTTGCAATCAACTTGGCACTGACATGAGCATCGACTGCTGACAAGATGTCATCTAATATATAAATATCAGCTCTGGAGTAAAGAGCTCTTGCCAATGATAACCTCAGCTTTTGACCTCCACTCAAGGAAATACCATTCTCACCAACAAAAGTGTTGTCCAGTTCTTCAAAAGTTAAAATGTCTCTGGATAGATCACAACATTCTAAAACAAGATTATAAAACAGCTCATCGAATTCATGATTGAATAGAATATTCTGTTTAACAGTGGCATTCATTATCCAAGGAACTTGAGAGCAGTAAGCAATAGAACCACAAATGTTAAGAGTGGCTGGCTTGATCAGATCACAACTGAGTATTGGCAATTCTCCTAAAATCGATTTTAAAAATGCTGTTTTACCAGAACCAACCTTACCAACGATGCATGATAGTTTACCCTCAGAAACAGAATAGTTGATATTATCAAGTGCTACTGTGCAATCTTTTTTGGACCATAGGAACTTTGCATTTTTGATCTCTAAACCTACAGTGCAAGGGTCCAATGCTGATTTCTGTTCAATTTCGTCTAATAAGAGAAATTCTTGTACTCTTTGAAGAGCAACAATGGACTCCATTACACCTCCAATAACATCAGGTAAGTAAGTGATTGGCTCTTGTAACATATTGAATACTGTGATCGCCGGGAACATCACACCAGCTGTTAATGGCGTTTCGCTGTAGACACCGTAAAAATAAAAACTTGACCCACAAATCAAATATGGCACACAATTACTGATAAATTTCGCCATAGATGAGTAGTACTGCTTTTTAACGAGATCACCCAATTCATCCTCATTTCTAGCTTTATCCAATTTTTTCAACATGATTTCTTCCCAAGAGTACATCTTGATAGACTTAATCGATGTCAAAATATCGCTAACCAAAGAAGTTCTTACATCTCTTCTTGCCAAATGACGAGCTTGCAAAAATCTCATCGAATCCATGATTTTAGAATTAATTGGGATAACAACAATCATTATAATTAAACCCACCCACATTGAATTTCCTAAAAGAAAATATAACGACGAGAGGCCAAAAATGATATCCAAAGGCAAGGTGAATGCATAAATGATGGAATACAGAAAAGTTCCTGAAACAATATCGGTATCGACAGATATCATACTGATTATATCTCCGGTGGATTTCAAATTTTTTGATTCTGGGGATAACTTCATAGCCTTGTTATACAATAATCTCATTGATGCGCTTTTTATTGAAAAAGCATTGACTGCACCTCCATATAACGATGCATTGAAAAATAGCGTTCTTAATGCTGTACATAAGAACATTGAAACACAAATAATAAATTTCAGCATAAACGTTTTAGTATTGTCATCGATTGACTGAATGAGTATTCTAAAAAGTTGTGGCTGAGTATAGCCTAATACCATGTACAAAAGTTCGAATAGAAATGTGAAGAATATAGCTGAACCAAAACATTTGACTATTACCCGGAGAAGGGACTTGCTTTTGTACTTTAATTGTTCAGTCCAGGCAGCATTGAACAAACCATAATTTATATCTGAATGAAGCTCAGGAACCAAATCATGCAAATCATTTTGTGTGATATTAGGATTTCGAAAATTTCTCTCAACCATATCGTTCATATGGCTGAAAGTGAAAACACTGATCGCATTGGGCAAATGAATCGACATTCGGTTTTCCAAACAATATTTGATCAACTCCACCGATGGCTTGTAAAAACTGAATTCTGAAATAAATAAAATCAATGAAGATAATGTCAGTGTGCATTGCACAATAGCTGGAATATCAGACTTTTCAAAAGGACTTTCGCCGTGCAGGAAATACTGCAGAGTTAAAATTGCAAAAGTGATAAACTCAATCAATGACGAATATAAAACAACTCCACTCGGGATCGGTGAGTGTAAAACTTCCGTTACAAGTATTGGGGATATGAATACAACATTGACAATCAAGTTCAATATTAATGAATGGAAAAACAATCCATTTTCAACAGAAGGAAGAACCAAAGCCAAAGACAAAATGTAAACAACCATAGCAAAACATCGAACTCTGTAGTGGAAAGCCTGTTTATAAACAGAACCAACAAAGCACTTCATCGAGTACAATCGAACCACTGAAATAATCAGAGATACACTGCTAACGGCGATAAGCAACAATGCTATAAAGCATGGATTGATTGAGTTTGACTCAGTTTGGGAGACCAAAGGGTAGTAATTGGAGCAGGTCATCTCCTTAATGCTTATAACTGTGTAGCCTTTTTTCTAAACAAATGGGGGTTTACTTTCGGCCTATATTTATATTGAATTTTGATTGTTTTGAACTAACATAAGGCATATTGAAAATGCCAAACAAAAACCATCCATTTTTGCCTTAAAAGGTCTGACCAAATAACAGAATAGCAGTGTAATCTTCAAGCTATACCAGTCCTTGCCTGGAAAGAAACCGTCCATCCGCACGGCTCTCAGCTACTCCAATATTTCCTGCAATATCATTGGACGAACCTCAAAAAAAGAAAATTCCAAGACGATAAAATTGCAAATTTTCAAAATTATTGACCAATAATATTGCGTTAATCTATCTCGGCCAGCTGCAAAAAGACACCATGCAACTTGCCTTTATCAGAAATCTGAAACACGAAACAGATAAAATTCATGTACAGTGGCTCAGCCAATCGAGAGCTTATACTCTTCACGGCTGTGAAAATCTTCCAGTGATAATCATGTTTGAATACAGTTAAATGTAAGCTACTTTTGGGAATTTCTTTTACAACAGAAATCACATTGATAGGCTGATATAAAAAGATTGAACATTCTAGGTCTGAGCCGATTGTAATTCCTGATGGGATAATTGAAGCCAAACATCCTTAGCCAGCACATGCGGTTGAACAATTCACATTGATTTCGACAATCAAATCATCATATAAATTGATCAAGGAAAACTGTCCCTCCTTCAAAATCACAACTCGTGACATCTAATGATTTCCACATTTGATAATTTGAAATACCGATAATTATCAATAATCACCGTTATGGACCCATCTATCCCTCCATCCCACGCATTTGGTATATCAAACACCGGTTTTTGTACAACCTAATGATTTGATATACTACAAAGCTATTTTTTTCTTTGATCTATAAGGACTTTTTGACTAAAATCCAAAACTTTTGAGTTTTCATAATGGTAGCGAACTTGATGTCTTTCATCTCATTCAGGCACAAAAACTATAGGGATCAAATCTTTGGTACTGTGTTGTATACATGACCACATCGTGTATTTAAGCAGAATGCAATGTCTATTATTACTCTATATAATACTGCAATCTAATTAATGGATAAACTTTTCAAAATTTCATCATCTTCTTGACTTAAATGCAACGGGAACAGTAAATTTTCCCTATGAACAACATATTCAGTATCAGCAGCCTCTCCCAATATATCAAAGATCTGATCACTTTGTTTTGATTTGATTTTTTCAATCTCTATAGAGGTATAATTTGGTCTAGCCTTACCAACTTCAACAATTGGTTTACTTAAATCTATATCTCCTGTAATTGGTAATCTTGATCCTACTTTTATCGACACACATTCCAACTCGTGGAATGAACCTTCAACAGAGATAATCCCCGGTGGTAACAAACCAGCTTTATTTTTCCTCGTCAATGCTTGATAACAGCCAACATCAATGATAATTGAACCAGAAGTTTTCAAACCATGCAACAACCAAAACTCTTTACTCTTGACCGTGGTTCTAGAACTAAGAAATCTTGTATGTAATGGGATATTTTGTTTTTGCAAACGATTGAATTCAATTTGATTACGTTCAAGAAATTGCTCTTGTGAAATGTCATCATAATCTTCAACGTTGAATTCGAAATCATCATTTGCCTGAGAATAATTTATAATCTCCATAATATCTTCAGGTTTGGTTGATTTGCAAATAACGGTCACGACTCCGGCACTAATACCTAAATCTGCTGCAATTATCTTTGTAGTCATTCCACCTGTTCCAACGGATGAACCTGCAGATTTGGTATTGACACTTAGGTTTTTCAAATTGTTGACAACCACAATTGCCTTAGCATCCGGATTTGATCTTGGATTGTCAGTGTACAAGCAATGAACATCAGTCATCAAAAACAAATAATCAGCATTGCACATACCTGCAGTTATTGCACTTAATGTATCATTATCACCAAATTTGATTTCTTGAACGGATAAAGTGTCATTTTCATTAACAATCGGAATTATACCCATCTTCAATATCTCCTCTATTGTATTCTTGGCATTTTGAAATTGTTTATAATCGTGAATATCATTTCTTGTTATTAAGATTTGAGCAATAGGCTGACTCAACTGTCTGAAAAGATCATCCCATAAAGCTATCAACCTCCCTTGTCCAATAGCAGCTAGAGCTTGGATCTTGGACAAATGCTTCGGTTTCGTGGCTAGATTGACCCTTTTCATACCGACTGCTATAGCACCTGATGACACAATGATTATCCGATGACCGGCTCTTCTCAACTTCACTATTGTCTCCACGATGGATGACATTGTAGCGATTCGAGGCTCCCTCGTCACTTCATCAACAATAGATGAAGATCCAAGCTTTATCACTATGGTGAGTGGTTTCGACGTCATTCAGTGGTGGTGATGATGTGATACTTTAAAGATGAATCATCGCTGTTTTACATTTTGTGGAAAATAATTTTTTTTATTTTTTTCACTAAAGAAATTCTCTTTCGCCTATTACCTCTTGAGACATCAATTAGAATTAAAACTACAATGAGACAATGTTTATATAATAAACCTTTATTATATAAATGAAAAAAAAAAAGGAAAGGTAAGAAAGTTGCAAAGAGAAGAAAAAGTTTCCTGCCAATTATCAGGAAGCCAATTCTAAAACTTGAGAAAATCCATTAGGGCCATCTTTGCAACATGATAAAGAGAAAAACACAAAATTCATAAAGATCAAACTTCCAGGAACCCACTGGAGAGTTTATAGCATTGCAGAATTTGAATCAAACACTTCAATTCTTTTTGAACAGCAAAGCACCAGTGTAAATATGAGATACCGCGAGGGCAATTTAATGTGAAAAACACAATTAACATGACACATAGCAATTTCTTTCCAACAATGATTGAATTCCATCAGTGGAAATTAGATTGAAAACATTTAGCAGCACAGAAAGTTACCAGCACAACACAGCACAACACCTCACCATGACTCTATTGAATTTCTCAATTTTGAAAATTGAGCTTCAATATAATGATAAGGTCACTTACGTTACCCTTTCCAACTTTCTTACCCATAATACTAAACCAGCAAACAAATAATTTCAAGTCATGTTCATCACACAAAGATCCAAAGGCCATTGATATTAGATGGACTTTTCTGTAACGTAACAAGTATCATATATGAGCTCTAGTTCATCAATGAAGATAAGTTTATCCAATCTTTGAACTTCATTGACGGTGAGATTCTCATCACAGTATGTGACAACAATTGACCAATATTTGTAATATATATCAGCGTTTAACAATTGTGATAACCGAAGATGGATGGTCAAGAACCTAAGATGTCAATTCGATATGATTTTGATCCTCGATTGATGATGTTCACAATGACATAAAATGAAACCTTTGTAGCACGCGTAAACCGACAACTCGTGGATAATCAGTTTTGATGTGAATGATACTTTTTGTCCTTATTTTAAAACCAAACTGTGACCCATGGAATCTTGTGGATGTGACGACTATATGTAGTTAATGTTAATTCTTTTAAAAATAAGGTCAATACTTTAATAACTATAATTGGATAACTATTTGCTTTCTAAAAGTAATGAGAATATAATTAAAATCAGAATTGGACTTTGATTTTTTTTTATATCCCAATTTCAAAGTCCTGTCAACATTTCAAAACAATATGCCACAAACACAACTTGTACTTTATTCAATTAAAATTAAAAGTAAAAACCACAAAAGCAAAAAATTGAAAAGTGACAAAAAGGTAGTGTACTATACATACTAAACACACAAAAGAAGAAATAAATAGCCGTGCTATCTAATCTATTAGTAGTATATCATTACTAGTGGTGATCAATGTTCAATGTGATCATATCGAGTTTAGCAATTCAGCTGATTAGAGAGATACCGTCTTGAGTAGTTTGATCCTGCTACCAGCTTGTTAAACTCCCAAATTACGAATCCATTTATGTTCTTTCACTAAAAATAAATGTCAAGGTTAAATGACCTTGATGACATTATGGAAAGAACGAATTCAACTTTATTCGAAAATTTGAAACAAAGAAAGCCGTACACATTTTTAAATAGATTGAGAAAGGGATTTGATTAACAAAAGTTTACAAATTCCATTGCATTCCGAAACACAAAATGCCGATACAATTTGGAATTAATTAGTTAATAAAACTTGAAGCTTATGGGGGTTTATACAATGTATTGGAATTACTATTTGGAAAGGTTTCAATCACTTCTTTAAACTCTTTTCCGTTTTCTGTATATCGATCAAAGTCCAACTAAATATGGCACTCGAATATGCTTCTTCAAATCCATACATATCCCCATCACCTTCTCCTTTCGAAATTATGAAAAATGAATCACAATCTTTCATAGACACTACACCGCCACAATAATTATCGAAAGTTGATACAAGACATGATGGTGAAATCATCTCTGACACTAGTTGCCAAAATGAGTTTGTCCTATGAAGGAATGGGAACCGATGAATAACGGTTTCAGGTACAATTTTGCTTGGGAATTGAACAAGAAGCTCACCCTGCATGGAATCAATAGCAACGTATCCACGACTCGGGTTTGTTATTTCAAACTCTATCCATATATGAAGCGTAGTATCAAGAACAAAAACCTTTGTTAAATTTTCCTTATCAACAAAATCAAATTCTTTAATCTGTCTAAAGCATCCATAGATTAAATCTCTTCTGTAATCGTACACGGTGGAAATATTGTACAACATTCGTGTCATTGATAAGGACGCATCGTCAAAAATTTTATCCTTTTTTTGCATAGACATAATAAATTCCCATTTTCCTGTACTGAAGCAAAGTTTCCAGATATCGTTTAAAGGTTTTTAAAACCAGTTATTACCAATATTTTTGAAATCGTTTTGATACAGCTTACTAGCCCAAACAGTGAAACCACCAAATAGATAAAGACAATTTGTTTCCCCAACCACGAGCACGGAATGTCCTTTCCTTGAACAAGGAACACTATTCAGCTTGTGGTCCAACTCCTGCATATCCCAAAAAGTGTTAACCGTGAAACCTTTTTCATTTTTACTAAACACCCTTTTGAGTCGATAAATTTTCATAGGACAATGAATATTACAAATGTTAACTAAAGCAGTCCCACGCAAGTTCTTTGCATGTGTAGCATTACGACAAGCATATTCTGGTTCCATCACGTCGTTATAAAAAGAACCATCATCAATAAAGATAAAGTGCTTGAGAGCATAATCCGATATACTATTCAAATCATCTACATATGAATGGGTGTTCGTGTTTGTTGTTGCTCCTGTTGCGACCGAATATACCTTTTCCATGCAATCTTTCCTGATTTTGAAACTATCAGAATTCAATCCATTTGAATTTAACTTTTTAAGATTCACAGCCACTCTGTAGATTATTTTCTTGTGATAACTTGACACCTCATATATGACATCGGGTAATTGAACATAACCATCATGAGCCGGGAATAGTTCTTCTCTGATTATATCCATTTCATCAATTCAATACTTGAACTTTGAAATTGATTAAAGGAGAAAGATGTTTGAGTTTATTGATTATATTGAAAACGTATATGTGTTTTTTAAATAACAGAATACTCTGCTCATTTGATTATATGTAGTTTTGATAATGGCCAAACATGCATTACAGAACATTTTTTTAAGAAAACTGCTGCTCCACAGTGTTCTAAACATGTTCCATTGACACAATACACATAGCAAACAAACTTCATGACGAATGAACTAATGCTTTCGTTAACCAGCAATGTCCGGTATTATACCTATTTTGAGTCCTCGATGGACACTAGAGCTCCAAACTACCTTGAATTTGTTTCAGCGGGTATTTGAAAATGAACATTTTCCCAAAAGGAAAACATTGGGCGTGATATTATTTTGATAGTGGGTTCCAAATGGCAAGACTAAGTCGAATTGAATGACTCAAACCATATTCAATTAAACCTCATTGCATTCAACAATATCTTTGTAGGAATTCATCACTGTATAAAATATTCTAATCTTGTGATACGATATGTGACAATTCAACGTAATCATAAATATCAAACCCCAATCAATTATTCCCAGTTTTGTAATTCATTAACAGAGCTTTGCTGATCCGCTGATATATTGGACAAATCCATAGTCATTCCTTTATCCGTTGATTTGAAAACTTGTCTACACATCGGACACAAACCTCTTGCCACTTCTTGGCTCAACCATGATTTTAAACAATGCAAATGGAAAGCATGCTTACATTGTCCAAATACTATTTTCATTGAAAAGGGTTAGTAAATGACACAGTAAGGTCTCGATATTGAAATCACTCACCTAAGGGACAATCATCTCCTGGGAATTTACAGTTGTTACACGCTGATTCAAAAGAGCCCCTGCATATACCACAAAGGTCGTCGTTGGGCACATCCCAGTACCATGCAGCCACCTGGTGCCATCTCTTTACAGTAACCTTCATATCGTAATATCCTCTCTTGTCTTTGTTCTCTCTGGTGTCTCCTTTTGTTTTTGTGTTTTTGTAAACAAAACAGCACACACAGCCCCTGTATTACCCATTTAGGAAACGCATCCCGATAATAAAAATTTTTTGTGAAAAAAAAGTGAAAAGAAGAAGAAGAAGAAGAAGAAGAAGAAGTAGTTATAGAGGTATATATACAGGAAAGATGTCTACTAGAAAATGGGTGGATAAGAAGAAAGCCACAAAGTTTGCCTTGGTCCACAGGTCACACGAAGATCCATTGTACTACGATGATGACGCTCCAGAGCATGTCTTGATGCCGATTGCCAATGGTAATGATAAGAAGAAGCATTTGAGATTGGAGACTAAGGACGATCTTGCTCAAAAGATTAGAGAAGAAAAAATGAGGGAGAACGAAGGAGAAGCTGCATTGTATGGGGTGACATTTGACGATTCCAAGTATGATTATATGCAACATTTGAAACCTATTGGAGGTGATGATCGTGGTATATTTATTGAAAAGAAGACAAGTACAAGAGCACAGGATAAGAATAAGGATATTTTCCGAGATTTGAAAGAAGTTTTACCATCACAGGAGAAATTGGAATTGGATTATCAAGATCAACAGGATATCCCTGATACGATAAAAGGTTTCAAGCCAGATATGGATCCAAGATTAAGAGAAGTGCTAGAAGCCTTGGAAGATGAACTGTATCTTGATGAAGATCAAGATGTTGAAGAAGGTGATATCTTTGAAGATTTGCTACAAGGTGGGAAACTGGACATTGAAGAAGGTGAAGAATATGATGAATATGATTATGATCAATATGAAGATGATTTCGATGATTATGATTCTGGTAAAGAACAGACATGGGAAGATGATTTTAAAAAATTTCAAAAAAACCAAAAAAAAATTGTCAATGATTGGGATAGTGATGATGATTTCGATGAAGAAGAAGAGGAAGATGTCTTACCTGATTTGCCCAATTTGAACACTTTGAAATCCACCACACTGACAAGTACATCGACAAAGGGGGCCAAACAAAAACTGAGACGTAAGAAAGGTGCAATGACTGATACTTCTGGATATTCAATGTCATCATCTGCAGTATTTAGAACTGAAGGTTTAAGATTGTTGGATGACAGGTATGAGCAATTGTTGAAGAAGCAACAAGATGATGATGAAGAAGAGGAAGAATATCAACCATTTGATATGTCAAAGGAAAGACCAGATCTTGAAAGCATGTTGGATGATTTCCTTGATAATTATGAATTAGAAGGTGGTAGAAGAATCGTTAAAAAGAATGCTGAGAAGGATAGAATCCAACTGGCGGCATTGAGTGCCAGTAAAGGTAAGATGGTGGCAAGAAGAGAAAGGGAGAAGGGGATGACTGAAGTGGAGAAGACGTTGAAGAACTTGAGATTGTAAAGTCATCATGGCAATAAGGGCTATTTATATATGAATAATAATAATAATAATAATTTTTTTTTTCTTCTCTGTGTAAATTTTGCAAAATGCCAATCAAGTTATAATCACAGATGCCCGAGATCAAGATGATAAACCCAAAGCCTTCATTTGTGATAAAGGCCAAACTTCTATCACCATATGGGAAATTTCCACTGTCAACCAAGATCTTTTTAAATGTCTTGACTGACCCAATAATACCAAAACCGGAATCTGATTTCAATCCAGTGATGACTTTCCCCATGATCATGGAGAACAAATGGGAGATCCCCATATATATCACTACAAATGAACTTAAGACCGTATTGGACAAGAAGGGAGTAGAGAGCATATATATGAATTGTATAATCAATGACGCGTGTATGAGATGGTGTTTATTGAACAAGGAATTATTGACAATCTTGATGGAGTGGTGTATCGAATCGATTGAATTCCAATTCGACGATGACGGGTTGATGATCGATAGGGATAGTATCACGACACCGAAATTATCGTATAAAGGGGATGTGAATGATATAGTGGATTTGGAGATTGATTTGGACACGATACGCAGTGTTAATAAGATATTTGAAGATGGTGATCTGATGGTTGTTGATACTTCTGAACCTAAGGGGATTATCGAGATGAAGAAATTGGAAATTGCAGCACAACAAGAGGAAGATGATGAAGAATTGATCAGTGTTGATGAATTCTTGGGTAAGAAATCTAATGTCGGTGGTGTTAAGAATGGCAAGAGACCGTTGATTGAGATCATTGATGACATGAAGATAAGCCCACAACAACAACAACCACTGGGGAACAACCAAACCATACAACAAGAACAACAGCAAGTGAACAAACCAAAATTATCAATCGATGTAACAATGACGAAATTACAACCATCACAGACTTTAAACGAGTACAAACTCTTGATCAAATTCAAATCCAAAAGTGATGAATACGATTTACAATTTGATTCAGTACACAATGAATTACAATTGACAACGACGGACCCTTTATACTCCAAGGATAAGAGTTTGATCAAATTGCCATTACCACTGGATATCAATGGTGAGATTAAAAGTTTTTTCAACACGAAGGATTTTGTATTATACGTATATGTGAAATGAATCATCTCTTTTTAATTAGCTATTACATCAATTGTTTTACAGAAAAATAATGCATACAGAATAATAGTAGTTTAACCAAAGATTCTCAAACCGGTATCGATATCTTGTTCAACTTCTTCCTCATCTTCCTCTTCTTCTTCCTCATCATCATCTTCATTCATATCAACTTTTTGTCCTAATAAACTTGCAAAGAATTCATCAATTTGATCATCATTCCATTTCTTAACATTCAGCGGTGTTTCAAAATTTGCCAATCTTTCTTGTATTTCAAAATTCAATTTCCTTCCCTTTGATGCTTTTTTCTCATAATTCTTGTGTAATTTCAATGGATTCTTTGAAATGGTTAAATTTGATGATAATTTCTCATTTTTGGATAATTTCTTATCGATTAAATCATTCAACAAGACTCTGTAAAAATCTTCATCATCAAAGATATATGACGAATATTGTAATGAACGATCATCTTGTTCCAAATCCAATATTAAACCCCCAATCGGTTTCAAATTTTTCCTATTCAACTGTGTCCTCTTTATCAATTTATCCATATCTATTAAATTATTTTGCACTTGTTTTAAAGTGTCTTGATTTATAGTTTTAAACTTTGCCGAATTTAAAGCACTTGCCCCCGAGGCGGAATTTATCTTGTGTGACCATTTTAACAAGACATTATCACGATACTTGTTTAAAAGATCATCATGTTCAGATGTAGTTTGTAAATATTCATCGAAACTTCTCTTCTTCTTTTTATTTGTAATTTGTTCTGTATCCACTTTCTTTACAATTTTTTCTCTTTCATACAATTGTCTTCTCACTTCCAATACTTTATCCAACAAGGAAAACAACTTATCCTTGACTTGCTTTGTATCTTGTTGGGGAATATCCATTTCATCAATTATCTCCTTCTTAACAGGTAATTGATTCACACTAGTCAACAGTTTTTGCAATTTCATCCTTGTATCTAAGACTTGATCGAAAAACTGTTGTTGTTGCAATATAGCATACCCTTTTAAAGCATCTGTCTTTGCAGATGTCGATAATCTATTCACAATATGTTTTCTTTCATTATTCATCAATTTTTTCAACTTGTCCCTCTTGTAAGCCTCGTCATCATCCTCATCTCCATGATCTGAGTCAGTATGTGGTTCATCTTCAGAGTCATCCATCGACACTTCACTACCACTATCATCACTTTCCAATTCTCCTTCTTCATCTTCTTCATCTTCTGATTCTGAACTTTCACCAGTTATATCATCCAGGTCTGCATTATCAAATAATTCATCTCTACTAGCAACTTTCCCCTCGTATTTCTCACCGAGATTGATGGAGTTATCTCTCAACTTGGATTTCGACACTTTAACATAATGCTCATTGCTGTGTATCTTGGATTTCCCATTATTCTCTTCAACTTCAGAATTGGAATTTGAATCTGAATCATCGTCTTCAAACCCGTCAAAAACTTTGGACTCTGTATCTTCGATATCAAAGTCTGGGTTGGAAGGTTTTGAGAGTTCTTCTATTTGCTCTTTCAAAGATCTAGCCATGTTTACAATGTATATCTATCTATCTATCTCTTCAGGAGAGTAAAATTTTTTATTAAAATTAATTTTTTTTGTTCTAAAAATTTTTTTTGTCTTTTTGCGCTTTGCAGATGATGATGAGATGGAAAGGGGATGATTTCAAATATTAGTGTTATTATTGGTGCCACCTGTGTTCATCCCATCACCACCACTGCCACCACCACCATTGTACAAGGCCAACAGATCACCTCCGAACAACAAGTCTATGATATCGTTATCCAACATAATTTGATCATCGACTGCAAAATTGATATTGAAGTCGGAATAAGTGTTGAGATTTTCACCGTTGTTAGAATTATCGACGAAATTGTAATCTTGTTGAGGTAATTCAAACTGTGCTTGCTGCTGCTGAGGCTGAAGTTGTTGTTGCTGCTGCTGCTGTTGTTGTTGCAGTTGCTGTGGTTGTGGTTGCTGTTGTTGTTGCGGAGTTGGTAACAGCAAATATGGTTCGTTTGATTGCACCGGTTGCTGGTGCTGCATTGATACATCAACAACTGGGTCGATAGATTTGGACCTTATGATAATCTCCAAATCATAAATCATCATATCGATCAACTCCGCAATCACATGCAACGATCCTTTTATGGACTCTGCATTCTTCATGATCAGTATCTTGATCAATTGCAACGAGTCATTTACCGCTGACAAGGTGATACCATATTTCAGTTCAAGATATTGTTTATCAAATATCATCGTGTTGTGAAATAATAGATAAAATAGCACTAATGCCATCGATGCATGATAACAATAAAACAAATCGGTGTAAATGGTACCGTTGAAAAACCCATTGTTATCGATAAACGTCACCAATTCAGCAATACTAATTGATGATTTGACACATTGACAAATCATATCTAATAATGGATCATCATTTGACAATTTCAAATTGGTATGAACAGATGAATATAACAAAAATGGTAATGATAACGTGATGAAATAATAATGATATTCCAAATACAAGCTTGACTTGTACAATTTCGGTTCAACATCATATTTTAAACATTGAGGTAAATCGGCAAACCATTTCATAAACATTTTTTTCAAATTGATCAGCTTTTCCATGTTGATCAATGATAATAATTCATAATTGAGAAACAATTTCTTACGATATTGTAATATCTCATACATGATCTTATTCAACTTGATCTCTTCATTGACATACATCTGATACACTGGATCAGTTTCAAAAACCGGTGGATCCAGATTGATATCTTCTATTTGTAAACATGTCGGTCTACCCATCTGATTACTAAACCGTAATTCATGTTTGAACAACACCCACCATGTTCTCTTATTTTCCTCCATCTTGGAATTATTCTTCACTTGTGTCGTCAATGACCGCCTATTCAATCCCAATGAAACCGCTTGTCTTGCCAGTAATTCGATCAACACATACCCACTCTCTCTTCTCTTGTTGTTATCCATATGCATCGATAACATTATCAAACAACGGATTCCATCCAATGATGGAGTGAGTAACATTTCAGATAATGTAACTTTAATCACATCTATATACCTTGAGATTAAAAGTTCATCAAATTGCATCACACCACCAGATTGAGGATCTTCAGAATACAGTTTCATTTGTCTTCCCAAGACCCAAACCATATATATGCAACAAACTTGTGAATTCGATAATCGTTGTTGTCTCGTAATTTCACCACCACGTTCTAACATCAACCAAAAAAATTCATAATTCTTCATGAATTCATATTCACCAAAGCAAAAGACAAGTGGGTGAATCTCTTTGAAAAACACTTTAACATAAAAATCCAGTTCCTTTCTATTCAACAAGTTCAACAAGGGGAAATTTTCTAAATCTAAACTCTTGAACATAATGGAATTCAAAGGTACTTGCTTTGAATTGATGATTCCTTCTCTATTCGGATTCGACAGTTGCTTTGCCTTAGCTATTGAAAGTAATTTCACCTTGTTATTCGAACTTCTCAGCAATGTGGCAAATACAGTAGATGCCATTGCTGGTGCTCCCAATGGGCCAATATAATGTGTGTTCCCACCATGATCGACAATAAGACTATCATCAGCGGCCTTCTTTGAATTCGTCAGTTCCAGTTTAGGTTTCAGCTGTTGTTGTTGTTGTGGTTGCTGTTGTTGCTGCTGCTGCAGTGGTTGTTGCTCATCATAATTCATAACCTCATCTTCATCACTGTCTTGCTCTTCTTGTTTAAAACCTGTAGAAACATTTTTATTCATTATTCTTTTACTCGAAGTCAACAAAATGGCAATATCTTTCAAATCTTCCTCTTCTTCTTTGGTAATTCCATCCCTCGAGGGCATTTTCAAATTCAAACTTTCTCCCAATTCTATCAATGTATCTATATTATTTATATCTTTCTCTGGGTAGAGTCCCTTCATAATTGTTATCAAACATTTGTAATGCAACCCAATATTTTCTATTGGCCCATGAACTCTTTTCTTCCTTTTAATGGTTGTCTTACATTCAGCGTCCAATTTTTGACATTGCACACATGGAGTCTTTGAGTCATGCAGAAGTCCATCTTGCGATATACGTTGACATGCAATTTTCTTGATCTTACAACGGTCGCAACTGAAAAGGGCTCTTTTCCTATTTGAGTTAGCCACCACTCTTCTCTTGGAAGTTCGTATCTTGGGTAATATCACAGTATTGTCCATTGTCCCTTTTGTGCTCAACAGTTATTATTGTTACTGGTTAATTGTTTATTATATCTCTATCGGGACACAAGATGAAAATTCTAAATGGGCCTTCTTATCTCTGTAATTGACACGATGACAGACTCTGTTATCATCTTCAAATCATTGGCGGTTATGGTCTGTTCACTTCTTATACATGCATACTATGCAGTGTACCCTTTAACTGGGTAGTACCCTGTATCATATCAACTCTTATACCCATACATAAAAGCATAACACACAGGTGTTGTACTCACTCTCTTCTCCTGAACATAATACAACAACAGTACAATAGAACTGGACAAACGAACAGACAAACAAAACAGGGGCTGTCTCATCTCATCGTCTGAAAAATTTTTTTTTTTTTTTTTGAAATTTTCTGTTTTGGGTTTTGGGTATTGGGATTTACTGATTTATTCAGAGTTGATTAGTTGACTGATTAACCAGGTATAGAAGGAGATATAGAGGAATATGGCAAAGAGACACACGAACAAGTTGACTTCCAAACAGAGGAAACAACTGAGAAATGAGTCACTGGAGCAATTGCTGAAACTCAAAGAACAGATCAATTCATTTGATGATGCATCCATAAGTTCATTATCCAAATTTAAAGACTTGCCTATAACTGAAACCACTATCGATGGGTTGAAAGAAAACTCATTTATATCGATGACAGAGATCCAAAAACAGAGTATCATTTACTCTTTACAAGGTAAAGATATCCTTGCTCTGGCAAAGACAGGTTCTGGTAAGACGTTGGCTTTCTTAATTCCAATGTTGGAGAATTTGATCCATGAACAGATAACAGAGATGGATGGTTGTGTTGGGTTGATCATAACTCCGACAAGAGAATTGGCTGTACAGATTTACGAAGTTTTGTTGAAGATAGGAAAACATAATCTGTTCAGTGTTGGTTTAGTCATTGGTGGTAAAGATTTCAAATATGAAAGTGAACGTATCAATAGAATCAATATACTTATAGGTACACCTGGTAGAATCTTACAACATATGGATCAATCAGTTAATTTCGAACTTTCAAATTTGAAAATGTTAATATTGGATGAAGCTGATCGTATATTGGATATGGGTTTCAAAAAAACTTTGGATAATATATTGAACAATTTACCACCAGATAGACAAACTTTATTGTTTAGTGCCACCCAAACTAAATCGATTCAAGATTTGGCAAGATTATCATTATTGAATCCTAAATATATCAATGTTTCCAGTGATGAACAACTGACCACCCCTGATTCGTTGGAACAAAGTTATATAGTGGTGCCATTAGATGCCAAGATTAACACATTATGGTCTTTTATCAAGACTCATTTAAATGACAAGATATTGGTATTTTTCAGTTCTTCAAAGCAAGTTCATTTTGTTTATGAAACTTTTAGAAAATTACAACCTGGTATATCATTGATGAAATTACACGGAAGACAAAAGCAAACATCTAGATTGGAAACCACTTTAAAATTCACCAAATCATCAAATGTTTGCTTGTTCGCCACAGATATCGTTGCAAGAGGATTAGATTTCCCTGCGATAGATTGGGTGGTACAAGTTGATTGTCCAGAAGATTCAGCCACATATATCCACAGGGTGGGAAGGAGTGCAAGATTTGGAAGAAATGGGAAATCATTATTGATGTTGTGTCCAAGTGAAGAAGAACTGTTTGTTAAACAATTGACATTGAAGAATATACAATTGAAAAAATTAAACGTCAAGACAAATAAAAAGAAGACAATAAATCAACAATTACAAGCTTTATGTTTCCAAAATCCCGAATTGAAATATTTGGGACAAAAACTGTTTATCAGTTATTTCAAATCCGTTTACATACAAAAGGATAAAGATGTCTTTAAGATTGAGGAATTACCAGTGGAAGAATATGCCAAATCATTAGGTTTACCAGGGGCACCAAAGATCAAGATGTTGGAAAAATCAAACAAGACACAGGATGAAATCATAAACAAGATGAAGGAATTGAAAAATACTTCAAGACAATTGATGAATTTGAACAAGACGGATGAAAATGGAGATTTGAAAGAACTGGAGAAGAAACAACGTAATAAGTATGATAGAATGTTTGAAAGGAAAAATCAAACCATCTTATCAGAGCATTATACTCACATGACTGATCCATTATCACTGAACAATGGTGAAAACGATGATTCCAAAGGTGAAGATGAGAGTGATGAAGGTGAATTCTTACAAGTGAAGAGGAAAGACCATACAATAACAGAGGATGATCCTGATCTCTTGACGATACCAACATCAAAAAGATCGATGAAAAAACTGCTTTCAAAGAAATTATCAGCCTCGTCTAAATCACTGGGTAAGAAATTAGTATTTGACGATGATGGAAACACTCATGAAATTTATGAATTACAAGATGAAAAAGAATTCAATGCTAATAATGATGTTATGGAATTGAAAGCGAAATTCCAACTGGAGGAAAATGAAAGGATGAAATTAGTCGATACAGAGGATAAAGAATTGGTGAGATTGAAAAAACAAGATAAAAAGAGAAGAAGAAAAGAATTGGAGAGATTACTGGTAGAAGAGGAAAGTGAAGACGAGGAAGAAGAAGAGAGTGATTGGGATATTGAAAAAGATTATCAAGTTGATAACGATGATGAAGACGTTGAAGAACCTGAGCAAAAGAAACCTAAATGGTTTGAAAATGATAGGGTTAACGGTACAAATGCCAAGAAGGATAAGATGGAAATCATCGAACAACCAGATACTTTGGAAGATTTAGAAGCATTGACTAAGAGATTATTGGATAATTGAATATAAAGTCGTATTTATATAAATATTTATAGATAAATTAATCATTAAAATTGAAATCATTTGACCATTCGTCATCATCAACTTTTTTATCCTTCCTCCTCTTTGTTGAAAAATCCTTCATCTCAACTGATTTCTTTGAATTTCCCTTTACAACATCCACACCTGACACCGGCGATGATATTGATTCATCTTCTTCCTTTATAGTGGATGAAGGTCCATATATGACGGTATCAACAACATTTCTCAACGATTGTGGTAATTGTATCCCATTATTTGAATCCAATAATTTTTTGATCCGATTTTCTTCACTAGGTATATTTTGATCATTGGAAATCAGATAATATGATTCGTTCAACTCTTGCTCTTGATGATGATCATCATTGGCAGGATTCAGATCAATAATGTTAAATTTCTCAAATTCATTTTGAATATAATTATCAACCTGTGTTATAATACCCCATAATCCAGATTGTCTTCTATTTAACAAGGCATTTTTCTTATTATCTTGACCTGTATTTTGGGAATGCCTAGCGGAAGCCGTGGCTGCTAATGCATGGGACGATGAAGGTGTTATGGAATTGAAATTATCATCCAATGGATGATCAGAAACAGTCCTATGATGTTGTTTCTGTTGGAAACTTTTAATAGGAGATCTCATATTTTTAGGTGATGGTAATTGTGGATAAGATTTTCTTGTTGTTGTTGTTGGATTGATCTGTTGATGTAAACTTCTCTCTACTGATTTTTTCAAAACTTCAAATTCCATCTCCATTGTCCTCTTCTTATTCACCAAGTTTTTAATCGTTTCCTTGATCTCCAATAATTCCAGTTCCTTTGCAGCAAGCTCTCTTAATTGTGATGATAATCCATCTTCAACTGTTGTTGTTGTTGGTGTATCCATATGCTTTTGAGTCGGCGTCGTTGGTACATCCAACGTCACCAGATTTTCCCCTGATTCACTCCTTATATGCCCCACTGGAGATGGCGATGGCATTGAATCGATAGATGACGGTCTCTCCAATAGCGTTGGTGATGATTGTTGTTGTGGCGATGAGGAAGATGACCTTATCAGTGTTGAATCCTTATCCGCGGTGACAACGGGTATGTTGAAATTGATACCTGAGATTCGCTTTTTCAGCAGCAGACCAGTCGATTGCAGACTCAAAGGAGATGCCTTGGATCCAATACTCAACCGTCTATATCCACCCACCTGTGGTTGTTGTGTTTTCAAATGATCCTGTGGTGTATATAGCGCAGCCACGGAGGAATGTTTTCTCCTTTCGCTCCTGCCCAGCAGTCCTGAAACGGTATTCATTCTCTTCAACGGGGTATGCTCAAGCCTGATCTTTGGTGGTGGGGACTGATCATCCATTGTCTAGTTGTGTCGAGATATATATGTCTTGTTGTTGTTGTATATAGTTTGTACAATTGTTTATCAATTTGTTATTTTTAATATTTTTTTGTATTTGCCAAAAGGAAAAGCCGCCGCTTTAGGAGAAAAAAGCTACACAGTAGTAGTTGATTTATTGGGTGTTATACAATGCTCTTTACATATTTGTTCAACGACAAGTCGAATAGGTCACATCTGATGGGCATCTCCAAGCTGTAGAAGGGATTCTTCATCACGTAGTCACTGTATAGAACGTACACTTGCCTCAACACCTTTTCGATGTCGTTGATATTCTTATTGATACTAGTTTCATTGCTATAATGTAATGATGAAGCATGAGAATTCTCAATGCCTTCCTGTGTCGATGTGATCATTATGAATTTGATCCCCGTCAACGTTTGTGATATGAACATTTTGAAAAAATCTGTCTCTATCGATTTCAAACCGGACTTGTTGGTGTTTGTGAAACCGGTGTTGTTATATATAGGTGATTCTGTGGCGAAAGATGGTGTCACGTTGGAGGCAATTGCATGAACACCGTGTATAGTACCTGCCAAGATCAAGTAATCGTTTGTTGACAACTCTTTCAAGCCCTTGTTGAAATCTCTTTGGTAGATTAATCCTCCGGATTTGTTTAAAATGTATAATGAGTAAATAACCATATCTGTAGAAATCCCTCGTAACCAAGCACTATGCCACTATTCTCTGTTGAGTTGTTGTCTCTTGTTTCAATTGAATTGATTGAATCTTTCAATTGTATCGATTATTTTTTTTTGTGTGTGATTTTTTTTGTAACTATTTGATTTGGGAACACAAGAGAGAAGTACACAAAGAGTGATTACCACAAATATATATGTCATATTTATCTCAGAATTTGTCTCTGGGAGGCTTGAAGTTTGGAGCTGATCAGATATCCCAATTGCTGTCACGGTCTTCCAAAAATTCCTTTGACCCATTACAATATGAGTCTTCTCAGCGCGTCTTATTACCAAACGATACATTGTTCCAAATACTACAAATCACAGATGTGACGAAATCACTGGCACAAGAGTTGGAATATTTGAATGAATTTGACGATGAGCAAAATGTCATCACTGATAAGGTGAGTAAGAGCAACGTGCAAAAGAAGAAGAAGAAAACAGTCATAACGAGCATTGATATGGATTCTGAACACTCATCATCATCTTCATCATCAGTGCCTTCATATAACAAGACTCTTTACAAGATGTTATTACAAGATTCATCAGGGAATCTCAGTTATGCCACAGAATTGGAAAAGTTGAACTTTTTGAAATCTTCACAGGATAAGATATTACCCATCCCATTGGGGAGTAAAATTGTGGTGAAGAAAAATACATTGATACTAAGAGGGTGCTTACTATTATACAATAAGGATTGCACGTTTATCGGTGGACAAATACCAGAGTTGAATAATAATTATCTCAATAGAAGGATACGACAGTTACAACAGGATATCGATGATATGAGAAAATAAATGTAAAAAAATTTCTATGTAATATGTACAATATAATCAATTCAATAACAAATCCCACAAGGCATCTTCATCTTTATAATCATGATGGATAATACTGACCAAATAGAAATTATCAATGATGCTCTCTAACAATTTATACGAAACAGATTTAACAGGGTATAATCTCTGCCATTCGACCCAAATCTTGAAAGCTTCTTCATTCCATGCTCTAAATGATTCATCTTCAATAATTGTAGTTTGCACAATTTCTCTATTTGGGAACACACCCCATGTAACGGCATTTTTTGACAGTTGTTCACTTGAAGATTTGAAATTGTTTTGGAAATCTGAGTAATAATAGGTGATGTTTTCATCTTTTTGTAATTTTGGTAATAATGTCTTGTTAAATTTCTCCTTGGAAACAAAGAATTCAATGAACAGTTTTTGATATACATAACCATCAACTGGACCCCATCCAAAAATTTTATCAGTTGATCTAACACCATCCGTGGCAGGTTGTGAGGCCAATGTGAAAAATTGTTGTTCATTCAATTGGATCAATTGTTCTTGAATTAAAGCACTTTCAGGGCTCAATGGGATATCAGACCATGGATTAGCATCAATCTTATTTGTCAAGTAATTAACGAATACATTGCTAATATCTTTCAATTCAACTGGATAACCACAATATTCATAAATCTTGGCCTTTGACAATTTTAATGAAGGTCCATAACCATCAATTTCACCAAAAGCTGGAGATCTGGAATCCCCAAATCTACCATTAGGAAAATCATCCCAAGTAGCATCCCTTCCAAGGACACCTTCACCTGAAGATATTTGTACAATAGTCTTTCTAGGAGTAGAGATGTTGGCAGCAGCGGCAGCGGCTGGATCGGCGCTAAATGAACCAGATTTAGCAATAAGTCTGTTTTGATTCGAATATTTTCTTGCTTGCTCCTTTGATGATAATGTCAGTTGACTGCTATTTTTATTTTGAAATTTGTCTTCAACGTCTTCGTCATCATCAATAGCACTTTCGAATTCTTCATTGATGAAAACTTTGGATAAATATGGAGACTTATTTATCACTTGTGTGACAGTTTTCTCTAAATTTAAAGTGTAAAAATGGAAACCTCTAATCTTGGTCTTCTTTACAATAGTTTCAATGATTTCGTTCAATATTTCAACCCCGATTTCTTTGACTTTATCATCATCTGTCTTAACACCATCGAATTTTGCCAATATCGAGGCAGGAATCGAGGCATGTGACAATTTACTGGCTCTGTTGAATAATTGAAAATTGTTTATTGGCATCAAACCAGGAATTAAAATGACATCTTTATTCAAGATCTCATCACTATTCTTCAACTTTGATTCAAATTCAATAAATTTATCAGCGTCATAAAACAATTGCGTGATGATAAAATCAGCACCGGCATTCACCTTCTCAACCAAGAATGGCCAATCTTTTGAGACATCCTGTTCAGAATCATCTGATCCTTCAACATGTCCCTCCGGATATGCAGCTACACCGACACAAAAGTAGTCACCATGTTGTTCCTTGATATACTTGACTAAATCTACAGCATGGGTAAACTTGTTATTTGGATCAGGTTTGAAAAATTCCTCGCCTGCTGGTGGATCACCTCGTAAAGCCAATATATTTCTTATGCCATGTTGCTTTGCCTTTTCCAAAGCATTATCAATCAAGGCTTTAGTACTATTTGTACATGTTAAATGCAAACAAGTGGTAAAGCACAAATCCCTTTGACAAGTCTTGACCAATTCTAAAGTCTTTTCCAGAGTAGATCCACCAGCTCCCCATGTGACGGTGACAAACAATGGATTTAAAACCGACATTCTACCCATTCTGGCCAACAAGTTCCTCAAACCTGACTCCGTCTTTGGAGGAAAAAATTCAAATGAGTAGAAGAACTCATCATCCTTTAAGGACTCTATTTTCTCTTTAATGGTCAATGACATCGTGTTGCTCCTATTCTTGAATATAATGGTTTCGTCTGTTCCCAACGATGATGATGTAGTTGTTGAAATCGAGAGAAGAAAAAAAAAGTTCAAATTGAAATCATCTTTTGAGCCTTTACAAACGACTTGGAAACTATTTGATATATTGATAAAGAGCATCAAATGAACTGGAGATGAGCTTGTTTGTTGCAGAAGATGACCAAGAGGAGATCGTTATCCCTTTGAATAATGGGCTGTCACTGTCGAATGTGAAGACAACCGAAGAAGCGGATATAGTTGATACAAGATTAGACCCAATTGATGTCAGCTTATCGTTGCCTTTGAAATTTCAACAAAATATCATACAAGATTTGATTCAAGAAGATGGATTGCTTATCATGGGGAAAGGTTTGGGAATTGAGCCCATTACTGCAAATTTGGTTCATGTATTGAGTGCTCCTTCCACTTTGAATTCGAAAAAGACAAAGAGGAGTTTGGTAATTTTGCTCAACGCCCTCGAAGATGAAAACACCAAGATTGCAGAAGCATTGTTGGAATTGTCCTGGTTAGACTCATTTGACGATTTGGCCAAAAATTTGGAAGGAGATGGGAATATTAAGAGGCCATTTGTAGTGATAGGAGGTGATACTGTGACCATTGATAAGAGAAGAAAGATATACACAAAAGGTGGTATAATATCAGTCACATCAAGAGTCTTCATAGTGGACATGCTCTCTGGAATCATAGATCCGAATCTTATCACTGGCATAGTCTTACTCCACGCTGAAAGAATCAAAGAGACATCTAATGAAGCTTTCATTTTAACGTTGTATAAAGAGCAAAACAGTTGGGGTTTTGTCAAGGCATTGTCTGATGAGCCTGAATCATTTACTAGAGGATTTCAACCTTTGTACAACAAGTTGAAAAGCTTAAAATTATCAAAATCATTTTTATGGCCTCGATTCCATATAGATGTTACTTCATCATTACAACCGAAAAAGAAAAAACCAACCCAAAGAGAAGATTTGAGAAGCATTGTTACTGAAGTCAACGTACGTATGACTGAGGCTATGGAAAAGATACAGATTGCCATCTTGGGTTGCATTGAAGCATGTATTGCTGAGCTTCGGCGTCATAATCCGACACTCTCCACCGAATACTGGACATCACAAAATGCATTGGATAAAGATTTCTTAAGAATAATACGGGCCTCGCTAGACCCGGTATGGCATCGTGTCTCATGGACGACTAAACAACTTGTGTATGACTTGTCAACTTTGAAAGAGTTGCTAACCAAATTGCTGACTTATGATTCGATAAGGTATTACGAACAAGTTCAACAGATTTACGAATCAAACAAACCTTCAGTGAATGTGATGAAAAAAAACCAGTCTCCTTGGTTGATGCTAGATGAAGCCACCACCATTTTGTCATTCTCGAAAAAACGTGTATTTGACAAAATTAAGAAATCCGACAATGAGCTGGACACTTATCTACTTGAAGAGCAACCTAAATGGGAGCAATTGGCTTTATTATTAGAGGATATCAATGAAGACAAACTTCATAGAGATGATTCAGAATCAGGCCCAATTTTGATTATGTGTTCAGATAGTATTGTTTGTAGACAATTGCGTCAATTTATCACAACACTGACCAAGATTGAAAACGAGTCAACTTTAGGACGTAATGGCTATTCCGGTAGAAAAATGATGGTTGAGAAAATACAGTCATATCTATCATGGAAAGATGCATTGGTGACTACAACACAACAAATTCAAAAGCAAATGTTGGAAAACCAACAGAGAGCAACAATGTTGCAAAGACAACAAGCACTGGATGAGTTAAACACTTCAAAGACTTTTACTCGTGGGAAAGCCCCACCGGGAAAAAGGAGAAGAACTAGAGGCGGGTCTGCAGTTGCTGCAGTTGGGAGATTGCATTCTGCAGATATTAAAAGAAGAGACGATGACGTTGATATCACTCTTATTGATAAACTTCAAGATGAAATCATTAAAACGAATGAAGATGCTGATGATGATGATGAAAACTCGACTCCAATTCCTGAAATCCCTTTGAATGATTGGGACGTTGCTGATGCTGTTGAAAATGATATCGTCATTACTCACCAACGATTACAAAACCATAGCTACGATTACATCGATAGAAAAGACCAAATCATAATTGAGAAATTCAACGATAGGACTGATGACATGTTATTACAAGAGCTAATGCCATCCTACATCATCATGTATGAGCCTGATTTGTCATTCATAAGAAGAGTGGAGGTTTACCAAGCTTTAAACAAGGATAATCCAGCAAGGACTTTTTTCATGTATTATGGTAGTTCAGTAGAGGAAGAGATTCATTTGAGTAATATCAAAAAGGAGAAGGAAATTTTTACAAAGTTAATTAGAGAAAAGGGACAACTTGCTGCAAGTTATAGCACATCGGAGGACAATACGAAATTCCAATCTAGGAAAACTCAAGTTTATAACACGAGAATAGCAGGTGGTTCCAATTTCAAAGATCCGAATCAAGAAACAAGAGTTATTGCCGACATTAGAGAATTTTCCGGCTCACAACTTCCCATCTTGCTACATAAAATTGGAATCAAGATCATGCCCTGTATGTTAACCGTTGGAGATTATATCATCTCTCCAAGGATTTGCATCGAAAGAAAAGCAATACCTGATTTGATATCAAGTTTCAAATCAGGTAGATTGTATACCCAGTGTGAACAAATGTTTCGATATTATGAAATTCCAACATTATTGATTGAATTCGATGAGAATAAATCATTTTCACTTGAACCCTTTTCAGAATTAAGATCTAAAAACAACAATCAAGTTTCATTGACATCAATTGATCCTGTCTCATCAAAATTATTACAACAGGACATTCAATCAAAATTGATGATGCTTTTAATTGCATTCCCCAAATTGAAAATCATATGGTCATCATCACCTTACCAAACTGCACAAATCATCTTGGAACTCAAGGCCAAGCAAGAAGAACCCGATCCAGATGTTGCAGTCAGCATCGGTTTAGAAGATCAAGATAGCACCGTGGATGGTCCTCCCAGGTATAATGATAATGCAATCGACTTGATTCAAAACATTCCAGGAATAAATAATGTCAATTATCATTTGATCATTCAAAAAGTGAAAAATTTAAAAGAATTGGTGAGTATGACCGAGGATGAATTGGCTGAAATTATTGGTAAAGAACCAGCAAGCAAGGCTTACAATTTTATAAATAGGAACAATTTGGAAAACTGATCATTTGTGTCATTATCAATTTTTATTTCCATGTGTGTAGGTGATACTTATACTGAATCTCACTAATTTCTCATATTTTGGAGTATATTAGAAACAAAAGACTCGTCAAATTAATACTGAAGACAAGAAGAGGTTGTTCGATCAAAAATTGCTACAAATAAAGTCTGCTTAATGCTGGTCAATAAAATATCAACTCTTTAAGAGGACAACATATTTATCTATTTAGCACCAATTTTCTTTGTAGCTTTACCATCTGGGATAGTGAAGAAGACATATGGTTTACCATCTTTAGCAGTTTGATCCAATCTGTAATAACCTTTTCTTTCGAATTGGACAACATCACCAACTTTCATATCTTTAACGTTAAGATCGGCAAATGCCTTTGTATGGAATTCAGTTTCAGGAGTTAAGAAATCTTCAAAATTATCACCTTCTTCCAATTTATCCTTAGTGATCAAATGATCGAAATCAACTAAATCAACAACAACTTCATCTTCGGTGTCTGCTAACCATGTCAATTTCTTTGAAGTCTTTTTGAAATCACCATCTAAATGTAATCTAGCAGTTAATGATTTGACAACATCACCTTCTTTTTCAATCTTGTCGATGATAACATTACCCCAATCCATGAATGTAACTTCTTCACCTTCTTCAATGGCAATGGCATCAACTTGATCCAACAAGACTTTATTGAAATAAATGACTTTTTTCAATCCAACATCTGGGTTTTTCTTATGTTTTGGTTTTTCTTCAACTATTGGTTCAGAAGGACCATCAACAATGTAAACTGGAACAGCATTGGCAAAATCAACAGCAACATGTCTTGGAGCAATTGGATCGATAATTTTTTTATTTGTTGCCCAAATTAAACTCCAATCCAAATTGATAATGTTTCTTGAAGGACCTTGTGAAAGGATGAAATTTCTTAAACCTTCAACACTCATACCACGTCTTCTAACACCTCTTACAGTTGGGAAACGTGGATCATCCCAATTACCAACATAATTCTTATCGACAAACCATTGTAATTTACGTTTTGATAACAATGTTCTAATGAAATTGACACGTCCAAAATCCCAAACATGAACTTTTCTCAAATGTAAGTTTTCCAAGAACCAATCATATTGTGGGTTACGATCACGGTATTCAATTGTTCTCAAAGCATGTGTTACACCTTCAAGGGAATCGACAACTGGTACACAGAAATCGTACAATGGGTACATTTTCCATGCGGTACCAGTTCTATGGTGTGGGGTCAAATTACATCTATAGATAACTGGATCACGTAACGCCTTGTTCAATGCGGTGTAATCAATCTTGGCTCTAAGACAATTTTTCAATCCTATTTCAGTACCATTTTTCATCTCTTCGGTGAAAATTTGTAAATTTTCTTCAATTGATCTATCTCTTCTTTCAGATTTCAAACCATCCATTCTTTCAGCTCTCATTTTTTCTAATGGAGTATCATCACAATAAGCCTTACCATCTTTGATCAATTTAATGGCCAATTCATACATATCTTGGAAATAATCAGATGAATAAGTAACCTTGTCACCTTTAATACCAAGTAATTCTAAATCTTCCAAAATAGAATCTTGAAATTCAGTTTTCTCCTTGGAAGGATTAGTATCATCGAATCTAATGATCAATTTACCGTGATACATTTGAGCGAAATATTGATTCAAAATAGCAGCTTTAGCATGACCAATATGTAAATATCCAGATGGTTCAGGTGGGAATCTAGTGACAACTTCTCCATCTTTAGCATCTGTTAAATCGATATCGAAACTAGCCTTATGTGTCTTCTTACCAGCACCACTGGCACCAGCACTAGCAGCATTCTTTGCCGATTTACGTAATTCATTCACTTGTTGTGTCATCAATTCGACAACTCCACCAAATCTCTTGTCTGATTCAACGAATGAATACCATCTAGAGACATTGATATACGAAGCACCTTTCAAGACACCTCCCATAACTGGGTTACCTCTTAACGCACCCCAAACTTGGATATCAGAAGCGGAAACGGAATGACCAATGATAAATGAACGGAAATTCAAATGGGATTCCAATTTTTCCAATGCTGGAGATAAAGCTTTAAAATCCCTCGTGGTTAATTTAGAAGCAAACTCAACCCATTCAGGTAAATAATCAGTACTCAATTTGGTCAATGCAATTAAGGAATCAAATGTATTATCAATTTCCTTGTCATCTTTGACCAACTTGGAAGCACCATTAGAGACAGCCTTGTCATCTACAAAAGAGATCTTGACATCTTCATTTGTAGTGGTGTTGACAAATGCAGCAGCGATCAAATCCAGATAGGCAACAACTGGTGCCTTTGCGGCTAAAGTTAAACTGTAAGTCATATTTGAATATTGTCTATTGAATATAAAGAACTAATGTTGGATGATTCATCAAAAGATTTTTCAACAAATTTTAAATTTTTTTTGTCCACTCAATTAGGTAATTCTGGGGCTTTGTTTTATTTGATTAGAAGAAATTATAAAAGTACATTAGATACATTATATGATAATAGCAGTAAATAGGTATAATATTACACAGCATGCAATCATGCCAACACTTTGGAGAGTTCACTCTCAAGATCTGAAAGTTTCAACAATTGCTTCAAGATTCCCTCATCAATATATGAACTCACCGTTGCAGCACAGACTAATTGAATATTGGGGAAAATATTGGGCAATTTAGCCAACAATTTCAAATCATCATCATCATCATCACCTTGTTTGTCATTCAATTTGGCAAATTCTATTATTCTCTCCAATAACAAGTTTAACAATGTTAAACAGCGTTTCGAGACTAAAACCAATTCTTGATTCGTATTAACTTTAATCACAGATAAAGCTGTTCCAATTTTGGATAAATTGGATGCAACCAACTCGGGACTGGAAATCCATTTCAATGCAATGTTAAATTTATAATCCTCTGCTGAAAACATTTCAGTTAATAATATACATGATAACAACGCTTGAACGATGATTATTTTCCGTTCTTCCAATATCGGGATGAATTTATCTATAGAATAAATAGGTAACACCGAGATGAGATATGCAAATGTCTTTGATAATAATAATCCATCTCTTGGATCTTTATTATGCAAATACAATTTTGTCAATTGATAAACTTCATTATTCGCATCTGTTGGGAAAGAATCTGATGGATACACACCTAAAATGACATTTTTAATCAATTCTCTATTTGGTGGATCTCTGACAACAATCTTTGTAAACAAGTCAATAGCATAAGGTTGATATTTTTGAACTTTTGATGAATAACAAGGTATGAACAACTCTTTATCATTGATAGAATCCAGTCTTTCAATATCATTAACACTAGAATCAACATTCCCACAAAATGTAAGAGTTAACAGTATAATCAACAATGCCTGTTTGTGATTATTCAATTGTAAAGAATCTGCAATCCCTGAAAATATGATTAAAGAATCCTTGAGCAATGACAGCTTCTTTCTAGCAAATAAAAACTTTTTAGGATGCATGGCAATGGCATTGACAAGTTTAAACAAATAATCTTTCAACATTGAATTCAATGAAAACATTTCATTATTATTACCAATAAATGATAAATTTCTTAAAATTATTGATAATGTAGATAATCTTTCCACTAACATCAATTGATGATTAACAGCAGATTTTTGGAAAACTTTGACACTATCTTGTTCAATCTCTTCTCTACTTGCCAACAAGAGTTGTGTATATGAAGGAATCTCAAAAACCACTGTCTCCAGGGAAACATCTTTCCTTTCTGAGTTTGGAGAAGATTCATTAGGAGTTGTTGATTCCTCCATGGAAAACAAGTCATTTACTGGACTAGAATCCTCTTCTTCTTCATCTTCTTCAACAATGCTGGTTCCAGTTTCATGAGAATTATTATTATCCTCAACAATTATTTCACCAGTGAAGGAATCCACTTTAACAAAAACATCAGATTTCGTATTTTTGTTATTATTATTTTCCCTGATGTAATCTTCAAAAACGGCATCAATTAAAGGTTGTGGTTTGGTTATCGAATCAATAGATTCAGTTTTAACATTATCACTTTTTCCCAAGATCAATTCATCCAAGACATCAAGACCAACTTGACAAAGAGAATCTAATAATTCTGGACATTCAGACAATTGTAACATTAAATGATGATCTGCAGCAGTTACCAATAACGTGTTTAACGAATTGTTAATTTCTGAACTTATCCCACTTGATAAAGACATTGTCAATGCGTGTAAATCTATGTTGCCCAATTCTGGAGCAAACAAATAAAAAGGTCTACCGGCATCGACATGTTCACTTAATTGAATCAATGATGAGATATCATAACCTCCAATTAATTCGATTAATCTTTGATGTGGTGCATAATTACGGATCACCACTGGAATATTTGGATCAATTTGCAATTCTTGTTCTTGATCTTCTTCAATAATGGCTGGAGTTGGTGCCGATGATAACATTGCCAATTGTTGTGGGAGTGGTTGTTGAGACATTGGTGTTGCCAGTTGAGACGTGGCAGATGTCTTTCTAGAATTTGGTTTTGGTGTTTGTTGCACAATTGGAGAACTTGTCTTACTTCCCTTTGTCGATCTACGCTTCTTTGGAGGTGGTGGTTGTTGCATTTGTAAAGGTGATTGATGTTGTTGTGGTTGTTGAGGAATTATTGGAGACATTCTTATAGGACTCAGTTGTTGTTGCATTGCAGGTGATTGAGATGTTTGTTGCTGTTGTTGTTGTTGTTGTTGCATTTGCAGAAATTGTTGTTGCATTTGCTTTTGAATCGATAATTTAATATTGTAAATTTCTCGTTGTCCATCCTGTGTTGAAGCATATTGTTCAAATTGATACAAATATTGATGATAAAAATTGGCAACTTCTCTTGCATAATTTGGATTCGACTCCACTGATAACTGAAATTTGGAAGCGACAAACCCCCATTGATTATTTCTAGAGACATTATTTGAACCGCCCATCTTAGATACCAAGACGTATAAGAAAAATAAATGAATCTTACGACCATCAATAACGGGATTTTGAGGAAGTATTATATTCTTACGTCTTGCAAAATCTTGTAAAGTTTTCATAAACAATTCCAATTGTAAAGTTTGATTCAACTGTCTCTGTCTCTTTTGTTGCAGTTGTTGTTGTTGTTGTTGTTGAATTTGAGTTGTTGCTGGATTAGGAGATTGTTGTTGTGTAGCTGAATTTGGTTGTGAAGATAAACCACTATTAGGAGGAGGACTTCCAGCATTTGATGGTTGTTGAGAATTGGATTGATGTTGCATCTGTTGCATTCTTTGTTGTTGCATTTGTTGATAAAATTGTTGTTGTAATTGATTCATACCAGCACCACCATTCGTATTATTATTACTTGACAGGTCTTTTAACAGTGGTTGTTGTTGTTGTTGCTGTTGCAGTTGCAGTTGTAATTGTTGTTGTTGCAGATGTTGTAACATTTGTTGTTTAAGTAATTGTTGCAGTTGCATATTCTTCATCTGTTCTTGTAATAATTGTTGTTGTTGCAGTTGTTGTTGTCTCTGTCTCAATGCTGCCATCATTGCATTTTTGTCCAATGTACTATTATTCAAATTTTCATTATTCATATTTTCATTATTATTATTGTTATTGTTAGTATTAGTATTGTTGTTATTCACATTGAAACTTTGTTGTAATTGTTGTTGAGGCACCTGAGGTGAAAAATGTGATAAATTACTTGTCCTACTAGCATTATTTGAATTTCTAAAATTCATAATAGTTTGAGGATCCTCTGATATCAAATTGTTATTATTACCATTGTTATTATTATTACTGGTGTTACCTGAATTGTAAGGATCATCTTGTCTAGCCTGATTGAGTATTGCCGATGGATTAATAGAATTCAGATGGCTGCTGAAACCTGGTTCCTGTGACAGTTGATGATGATTCTGTTGATTATTAAACAATGGTGAATTCATATCATTGAACAGGTCTTGCCTCGTGGGAGGTGCCTGTTGTTGTTGCGAAGGAGGAGCTGACGGTTGCTGTTGTTGTTGTTGCAGATGGTCGTTGAAATTCAAGAACGAAGACATGTCATTGTCATCTCCATTCCCTAGATTGTCGTTCAACCAGTATTGATCAGACATTATAGTATTATCACTCCTATCCTTCTCCTTCTCCTTCTTGTCTCTTTTGTTTTCTTTCAACAGACTTAAAAAAAAAAGTTAGTAGAATTAATTGGGATTAAAGTACACGATCATTTTTTCTATATATCAAACAACAACACGAATAGTCTATTTCCAAAACTTGTACCAAGGCCTTGAATGAAGCTTTCTACTGATTCCTTTATAATACTCCATCTCACTCCAACAATCTCTTCCATACTCGCAACCCGCCATATTGATGATGAAATCACGATCTCTTTCACTATAAAAATATCTTGGATCATCAGCGTATTCATAACATGCACCAGGTGGGAATGAATTTATCGATCTCAAGGGCAAAAAGGCAGTACGTTCCCTTACCCATGGTTGGGTCTCATACATCGATTCTAACGCGTCTTGTTCTTTATGTTCCCATTGCATATGTTTTTGTTCATACATAACTGGATCCCACCAAGCATCAAGTAATGCCTCTGACCATTCTGATCTTCTTATGAAGAATGATCCAAGATTGAAACCACCACAATCCTGAGTGATCATCAAATCTATTGGATTAGAATAGTCGGCATATTCGATATCCACTGGTAAATTCAATGGATTAAATTCCTTTAACGATCTATAAGTGATATTATTAATATTGTTGAAAATATGATCTTCCAATGATAACTGTGGTTCCATTATATATGTATGCAAATCCAACCACCAAAACCATTCAGCATTGGGGAATTGTCTCATCGTTTGCTTTATAATATCAACTTTTTCCCAACCTTCTCTCCATTCATGACTATAACGTCTTTTCAAAGTTAAATCTTTAACAGTTAATGCATATCCATGTTTTTCAGCATAATGTTTCTTATTAGTCAATGATGATCTCTCTACACTCCATTCTTGTGCTCCTTTCCATTTTAAAACTCCTCCACCTTCATTCACGGCCAATATTATCACCACTTTTGGTTCCGTCAATTGATATTTAGGTACATCGAATGGTAATTCCAACGACGTGAAATTCGATATCAAAACCAATGCTATTAACAAGATGAAATATTTGACATTTCTAGCCAAGAATTGAATAAATTGATTGGAATCACCACCACCATATTTTTTAGGTTTTAAAATATCATCATCATTTTTCAACTTCCTTGTCTTGAAAAAGGGTATAGATATATTCCCTATGGGTGTTGAAAACATATTTGTGTGTATTGTCTGAACAGTGTATTAATTAATACAACTTCTATATATTTATATATAGTCTCTCTCTCTCTCTTTCAGTCTGCTCTCTGTTTGTTTTTGTTTTTGTTTTGTGAAAGAAAAAATTAAAATTTGTCGCCAAAGACAATTACCCGGATATCAGTGTATAGAGATATATATAGAGATATACATAGATAGATAGATATATATATAGATGATTAGAAACTGAATTCATTCTTGAATTGATTCAAATCCATACCAGGTTTCACCTTCTCGAGCAAATCACGTCTATCCATCGCCAAAAACAGTCTTTTCAACGTCTCCAACAAGCTAAGAGATCCCAAATTATCATTATTATCAACTATACCTTCCACGTTATGCATACTTAAACCTCCAAGTAAATGTTCAACGGCCTGGCGATATAATCCCATATTGATACACGAGACACCAAGATTATACCTTGCCCTAACGAAATTAGGATTCAATTGTAAAGCTTTTGAATATGCTTCGACAGCTTCTTCACTTCTATTAGAATTGGCCAATGAGGCACCTAATCGATTCCACATCAATGAATCATTTGGATTTTGTTGTATCGCCAGTTTGAAACAATCAATAGTCTTATTAAATTCCTCCATGGAATAAAATAAAACTCCCAACCCTGTTTGTACATCGGCATCCATATTAGCTATCGTTGGTGATAATTGTGCCAGCTTGATAAACAATTCAGTGATTCTCTTGTTTAATGAATAACGATCTTCAGCACTAATCTTGGGGTTTTCCCTTCTCAGTTTAATACTGATTTGAGGATATTTGGTTTCAATCCATCTTTCCAACGTGGCATATGCGGCATTATCATAACCTTCATTGACATATGAAATTGCCAATGACATCAATGCTTTCAAATTATCAGGATCTAAATTCAAACATTTTTCCAATGCCGAAATCCCAGCAATCTCTTTTTCATTTTGTGTTTGTACTAAACCTAATCTTAACCATGCTTCTACATGGGAATCATCTTGTTGTACAGCAGCTTCAAATGCCAATGCGGCTTCACTCAATCTTGCACCACTTTCCATCAATCTAACTCCAATTTCAAAAGCATTTGGATTATTTAGATATTGATTTTGTTTAACGTATTGATATTTCCCATAATTAACTCTCCCCGTTGCATAAGTATGGAAATCCTTTTCCCATGATGCTTGATACTCTTTATTGAATGCTTCGTCATTCTTGAAATCATCATTTAAACTTTCCCAAACTTCATCAAAATTTGCCTTGTACTTATCATCGATTACATCTCCATCAACATCTTGTTGCAAGTTTTTTTCAATCTCATTGAATTGATCTTCCCATTTAGAAGAATCCACTTCAACAATCTTCCCCTCACTCTTATTCATCATCATCAGCAGTGGACTTGATCTATTCATCATCATCATATTCGATCCTCCAAATCGTTGAAATTGTGGTCCATTCAACTGGTGTTGATGAACACCAAGATCCAATTGAGGTGATGACTGGAAATCATTAGCCCAGTTATTTCCTTGTAATTTATTATCGGATTGAAGTAATTGTGGAGTATGAGTTATTGGCGAAGCTGTTTTAAAATCATTACTCCATGAGGAAACACTGTTATTGTTATGCTGTTGTTGTTGTTGTTGTTGTTGTTGCAGTTGTTGTTGCAGTTGTTGTTGCATTTGTTGTTGTTGTTGTCTTATTTGTTGTCTTAATCGTTGTTGATTTGGTATTGATCTGTTATCAATCTGATTCAACTCACGTTTCATAGGTTGGAAATTATTCAACGCACCACTATTATCAGTTGACAAAAACCTATCAAATTTCTCTCTTTCCAGTGGGTTCATAACGGTGTCTTGTCTTATTGAATTAGCATTGTACTGCTGTTGTTGGTTTCTATTCTGTTGTTGGTTCAGTAAAGACTGTTGTAATGACCTGTCGTTGTTGGTGTGTTTGGAGAACTGAGCTAACGGGTTAGCGTTGGCAGAGCAGTCTGCACCGGTGCTACTCATAAAGGACATGTCTGGTTGTAGTTGTGTGTATAATAGTTATATGACAAAGTATCAGAATTTATGTGATTGATTAGAAATTGACTTTTGCTTCTGTAAAGTAAAGTGAACTTTTTCTGTGAGTGAGTGGAGCATGTGACCTTGGGGAAGATAATAGAGAGATGCCGAGGGTTGCACCCATACTACACTACACTAGACCTAGACCTAGATAGTATCATGACAAGAGTGATATCTGACAAGCTTGAACTGGACAAGCATGAACTACTCAGTTGTTGCTGTTGTTCTATAGTGCTATCACTATGTACAGGTATTGACCCGTTGTGGAAATGGCAGAGCAGAGATGACGATAAAAATCTTTACACTTTAAACACCCAGGCCATCATCACTTTATCCACTTTGCAACGATGAACACTGATCTGCCGGTATCTGTACAGGAGTTATTGAGACAAAAGAGACAAAACGACTCATTGCTGAAACCGGTTTTCTTATCCAAGAGCAAAAGAGAACTGTTGAAACTGCAACAACAACAACAAGTACCACCACCACCTACGCTGATAGTGAAAAAAAGGGTGATACAAGATTACGAAGAAGGAGAAGAGGTTAACTTTGATTTTGACAAACCATCACAACAACACACTAAACCACGTAAACGAAGTAAGAAATTCAATTTCGATTGGGATCCAGAAACTGACACTTCTGAAAAGCAAGAACAATCATCGTTGTTATTACCATTACCATCTTTACATCGAGACAAGACATCATCATTATTATTATCAACATCGCATCATCCTTATAAAGCCCATGATAAAACCATCCATTGGTCTTCCAAACCACTAAATCAAATGACAGATCGTGATTGGAGAATCATGAAGGAAGATTTTGATATAACAAACAAGGGAGGATCCATCTTAAACCCATTGAGATCATGGCAAGAGAGTGAAATCCCACAATCGATATTGGAACAATTACAATCATTACAATATCATGACCCGACACCGATACAACGTGCCACTATACCAACGGCATTACATGGACGTGATATAATTGGTATTGCTGAAACTGGGTCAGGTAAGACATTGGCATTTATAATACCGATATTGACATATATCTTATCCAAGCCAAAGATGTCACGGTTAAACAAAGATCAGGGCCCATATTGCTTAATATTGGTACCGACAAGAGAATTGGCATTACAAATTGAAAAAGAATTTAATAAATTTCAATATTATAAACAGAAACAACAATTTAAATGTTGTTCAATAATTGGTGGACATTCATTTGAAGAATTGATTTACAAGATTAAAGACGGTGTAGATATAGTGATTGGTACCCCTGGTAGATTGAATGATTGTATCGAACGTAAAATTATTGTTTTCAACCAGTGTAATTACTTAGTGATGGATGAAGCCGACAGAATGATCAATATGGGGTTTGAAATACAAGTCAACAAGATTTTATCAATGTTACCACAAGATAGAAGAACGATGATGTTCACGGCAACTATGCCACCAGAGATTGAAAAAATGACATCACAATATTTACAAAAACCAGGAATAGTTATGATTGGTGAAGTTGGTAATGCCGTTGATACTGTTGTTCAAGAAGTGGAATTCATCAATGATGATAAGCAAAAATTGAACAGGTTGATAAACATCTTGACAAGAAACCATTACCAACCTCCAATAATAATATTTGTCAATTATAAGAAAACAGGAGATGACATCAATATGAAATTATCAAAAGAAGGTTTCAAATGTATATTAATGCATGGTTCCAAGACACAAGAACAAAGAGAACTGGCTATAAACAGTATCAAACGTGGTTCACTGGAAATATTAATCGCCACTGATATCGCTGGACGTGGTATCGATATAAATAACGTTTCATTAGTTGTAAATTATCAAATGTCAAGAAATATCGAAGATTATACCCATAGAATTGGTCGTACTGGACGTGCTGGTAAAATAGGACATGCAATAACTTTTATCAGTGAACTGGATACAGCAATATTGAGTGATTTGAAAAAAATTATATCAAGTTCAAGTGTTAGTAAATTAAGTGACGAGTTAAAGAGAAAGGAATTTAATCAGAAAAATGTTGTACGTAACATTGTCAATTAATCGTATATAGATCATACACGTTGTGTCAAGTTGTTTTATAATTGATTATATGAGATTGAAATTGAGTGTTTTGATGTAAAATATATACAGATTTCTTCTATAAAAAAGTGAAGTGGCACAACTGACAAACAACAACAACAACAACAACATTAACAAAACTCAGGATAATAACCAAATGTAATCTTTTACCTAATCTTTTCATAAAAATTAAAAAACAAACAAACAAAGAAGCAAACCTCCAGAGTACAAATATCTCATGATGATGTAATACCAGTAAATATTATAAACAAGAATAATGTAATCACATCATCAATATAAATATTATCATTATGGGTAAAAGAGCAATAATTGAATATGATGGATGTAGTTTTGAATTTTCATAGATTGTAATGTTTTGTGAATCTTATGAGTAAGTGGCATTTTTGCTAGCGAAATGAATATTGGATATGCCGAATATGAAATGGAAATATGATAAAAAACAGCAAACAAAGGATTCAAATTTCCGGTGTATTCAGCAATGACGTTACAGATGACGTGACACCATTTTGTTTAATTTCATTGATACGATCATAGTCAATCTCATCCAATATCAACTTGGCACCATTTAACAAAAATTTCTCACCAATACCACGACCAAAGAAATCTGCATCTTGATCATTACAAACTTTCAGTGTATGACTTTGTTCAACATAATGAGTACCATCAACGCTAACAACTATGGCATTCATCGTCAACATCTTTGTATGTTCATCGTACTTGGTGACACATCCAATAGGAACGGAACAACCACCTTCCAAATAACGTAACATTGATCTTTCAGCAAGGCAACAATACGTTGAATTATCATCACGGATCTTGTTACAAATATCCTTTATATATTCATCTCCGGCACGGATTTCAATACCAAGAGCACCTTGACCAACGGCATGATACATGATATCTTCATCGAGATATTGTGATATACGATGTCCAAGATTCGATCTTATCATTCCAGCAGCAGCTAATAATATCCCCAGATATTGGGAATCAGGTTTATCCAATTTCGCAATTCTCGTTTGTAAATTACCACGAACACTTTCAAAGCAAAGATGTGGGAAATTTTTCAACAATTGTGCAGAACGACGTACCGATGATGTACCAACTATTGATCCCAGTGGTAATTCACCCAATGTCTTGTATGGGGAACCCTTTTTCATCACCAACACATCTCTTGGATCTATAATGTAGCGTTAATCGTTAGTAATGTCTCTTGTGTTAATTCGTATAATCAACAAGATGAAAAATATGATGTCCAATCATAGTAAATCAGTAATTAAAAGAATTCTCCTCAATTAAGTTAGGAAGTCTAACGTCATTATCTTTTTAAATCATCATATTTTCCTGGACAACTATCTTTCCACTGTTGATTTTTAAAAATTTACTCACCTTCTCTTTTCAATATGCAACCTAATTCAAAACCTTCTGGTAAATTTGTTGGTACATCTTTTAATGAATGAACAATCATATCGATTTTTTCATAATTACCAACACTTTCATATAATAAAACTTCCAATTCCTTGGTCCATACCGATTTCCCACCGAATGAATATAAAGGTTTATCTTGTCTTTGATCTCCTAGTGTTGTTAAAGAAGTGATCTTAGTTTGTAAATCTGGATAAATCTTGGTAATTTCATCACTAACCAATTCACTTTGTATAATTGCCAATTTGGATTTTCTTGATCCAAGATTTATGCCAACTTTATCCAATTTTTTAGGACTTGTTGATATCAGTATTGAATTTGGAGATGTTTTCGTTGAATCATTATTTTTGTTATTATTATTATTATTATTTATGTTTGTGTTATTAGATGTTGATGTTGATGTATATGATGAATTGAAAGAAGCTCTTCTTCCACTTGTAGCGGGTAATTTGGAAGGGTCAGTAGCGTGGGCAGTAGGGATATGTATCAGGGCCACAGGTGTCGAAAGCATAATGGGTGATATGTGTATATGGTAATATGTATAAGTGGAAGGTGTAGGTATGAAAATAGGCAAACGAGATGGATGGATGAAAATTTTTGTTAATATTTTGGTTTTGTTTTGTTTCTCCGGTTGAGTTTTTTGTGATTTTGGTCGTTTAAAGTTTAGGGATTTTTTAACCAAATTAGAAATTGACAATTAGAAATAGGGGAGTGCTGTGTAGTGTGTGGTGTGTATGTTGTAGATATATCTATATCACTGTATAGTGCTGTATAGGATATATTAGATACAGTGTATCACATCCCTATATATCTATATATAGTATATAGTGTATAGGAGTAATATAGATAAAGATTGTTAATTGAAGAGATCTGATTTGTTAGTAGTTGGGAGTTACTAGTAGCGACACGGTAAGAAATTACCAGATCCGGTGGTATTGTGTTATATATGCACTACTTACTGGAAACAGTTGTATTGTGTTCTGTGTGCACTACTACTGATAGATATAAAGTGGGGGAGTGCCCTATAAGAATTAAGTGGGGGTTGGTTGAGAGTGCCCTGGGGTAAAATCGGGATTATTCGATATTTCATTCATCGATCGATAGTATTGACTAGAGACTAGACATATATACATATAATGGATCAATTGGATATATTGAAACAAAAGACTTCACTGTTCTCATATCCTCATGTCATCATCGTCGGTGGTCCTGCCGGTTGTGGGAAATCCACCATTGGTGAACAATTATCAAATTTGTTAAATACAACGTTTATCGAAGGTGATAATTTACATAGTAAACATGTATGTATTGTTAAGGTCTATATGTATTGACTGACACACAAAACTAACTAATCGATATAGAATGTGGATAAGATGGCCCATGGAATACCATTAACTGATGAAGACAGAGAACCATGGTTAAGACAAATCTCCAAGACAGGTACAGAAGCAGCAATTGCCCATAACAATTTATCAATTGTTTCATGTTCAATGTTGAAAAGGAAATATAGAGAATTATTAATACATGAATCACCAAATACAAAATTCATCTTCATATTTGTATATACTACATTTGATGAATTGGTGAAAAGAGTTACAAATAGGCCAAATCATTATATGAAAAATGATATGGTGAAGAGTCAATACGATATAATGGAAATACCATCCATTGGTGAAGGTATACCTATAAACGTTCAAAATTTGACAAAGGAGCAAGTATTAGATGTCGTCTTGCAAAAATTATCCCTGTATCTTTAATCTATCTGTATATCCATATCCATATCCATATCCATAGGCATATATATATCCATATATGTTGCCACAAAATTACAATTCACTATATAGCATATATATAAAATATTAATATGTCATAGATCATAGATCAAGCACTGTCTAGTAGCATAGACTCTTGTCGCCACAACTTTATACGATGATACTTACACCTTATATTGTCCTCATGACTCGCTTATATATCTACAGTTATGTATACGCGTGAATTTTACAAACGAGCGAATTTGTGTGGAATTTTTTTTCTTCTTGTTGTTGTTGGGATTTCTTTCATATAAATTCACTTGATGACCCTTTCCATATATTGAAACAAGGATACACTTATATACAATTCCAACATGTCCGACGCTGTTTATATCGTTAGCACTGCAAGAACCCCAATTGGCTCATTCCAAGGATCATTGAGCTCATTACAATACGTTGATTTAGGATCTCACGCTGTCAAGGCTGCCTTGTCCAAAGTTCCACAAATTAAACCAACTGATGTAGAGGAAGTTTATTTTGGTAATGTTCTCCCTGCCAATGTTGGTCAAAACCCTGCTAGACAAGTGGCTTTGAAAGCTGGTTTAGGTAATGATACCATTGCCACCACTGTGAATAAAGTTTGTGCATCTGGTTTAAAAGCAATCATGTTGGCATCACAATCGATCCTCTTGGGAGAATCTGATATAATCGTTGCCGGTGGTGCTGAATCAATGACTAATGTTCCATACTATTTACCAAATGCTAGAAGTGGGTTGAAATTCGGTCCTGGTTCTGTTGTTGATGGTATCGAAAGAGATGGTTTAGTCGATGCCTATGATGGTAAACTGATGGGTGTTGCCCTGGAAAAATGTGCCAAGGATTATGATATAACAAGAGAAGATCAAGATGAATTTGCCATTCTGTCATATAAGAAAGCACAAAAAGCTCATGAACAGGGTAAATTTGCCAATGAAATTGCTCCAGTTACGATACCAGGTTTCAGGGGTAAACCAGATATCATTGTTTCCGTTGATGATGAACCAAGAAAATTGGATGAATCAAGATTGAAAACTGCAAGAACCGTATTCCAAAAGGAAAACGGTACTGTGACAGCTCCAAATGCATCACCAATTAATGATGGTGGTGCCGCTGTTGTCCTTGTTAGCGCCAAAAAATTAAAAGAATTGAATTTGAAACCAATTGCCAAGATCTTAGGTTGGGCCGATGCTGCTCATGATCCAGTTGATTTCACTACTGCTCCATCATTGGCATTACCAAAAGCTTTAAAAAGAGCTAATGTCAATATCGAAGATGTCGATTTCTTTGAATTAAATGAACTGTTTAGTGTTGTCGGTTTAGCAAATCAAAAAATCTTAAAGATTAATCCTGAAAAATTAAACGTTTATGGTGGTGCCGTTGCATTAGGACATCCATTGGGTTGTTCAGGGGCAAGAATCGTTGTTACTTTAACTTCAGTATTGGAACAAGAAGGTGGTAAAATTGGTGCTTGTGGTATTTGTAACGGTGGTGGTGGTGCGTCTGCTTTAGTCATTGCAAAATTATAATTTATAACTACATATCATTACATACCCTTTTGTTCATCTCATTATTTTCTTCCTAATCATCAGATCAGTACCATTAAAAGCTCTTTTACTACCATTTCTATTATTATTTGTAGTTGTGGTGCCACTCAAGATATCATTATCATCTTTTTGTATCTTACGATCTGGATAATTGAATTTAGAACCTTCAAAGATATTTGCCGTTGCATGTGGAGATTCTTGAAACCATTGATGTGATAATGAATTTAACAGTTGTAATCTTTTCATCGGATCATATTCTAATAATTGTGATAACAATTTCAAACATTGTTTATTAGTACCACCAATGGAATGATACCATGCCGATAAATTTTGTGGGAAATTGGCAAATCTTGACAAGTTGTGAAATTCAGGGTATTGTGATAAATTGGGCCAATTTGATAAACTTGGTGTCCCCAATATCTCCAAGATTTTCAACATTTGATTTTCTTGAAATGGAACTTGTTTCCTATTATCAATCTTCAGTTCTTCACCTTTGAAAATAGGTCTCAACGATAACAATTCCAGTAATATACAACCAACGGCCCAAATATCAATCAGTGGTGTATAATGTCTTGAACCTAATAATAACTCTGGAGCTCTATACCAAATCGTCACGACAACTTTATCACCGGTGTATAAACTTTGTAACAAATTATTAAACTTCCTCGCCAATCCTAAATCACCAATCTTGACAACACCATTGGAATTAACCATTATATTTGCCGGTTTCAAATCACGATGTAATACCCAATTCTGATGTAGGAAATTCACCCCGTTTAAAGTTTGATACATTATCGATTTCAACGTATGCTCAGGGATCAGTCTCGCTGATGGATGCGAATGATAATGGATTATTTGTAATAAATCATGCTCGGCAAATTCACTAACCATATATATGCATTTCAGCTCTAATATGATCTTTGACAATTGTACAATGTTTTCATTTTGTAATTCTCGACATAATGACATCTCTCTAATTGCACTTTGTGATATCCCCGTGTAATGACTCACCTCATTATCCTTATTATCAGTCTTGAATTTCTTTATAGCAAATAATTTCAATGGTGTCCCAACAGGTTGTGGTTGCTTATATTTAGCCTTGTAAACTTTACCATATGTACCTGCTGCTATATACCCCAAGATCTCATATTCTTGTATCACTGAAGACCTTGCCAGATCTTTCCTCTTCTTATATAAACTCAAGGTGAAAAAATTCAGTCCTCCCATCAATGTTGGTTGAGGCCTTGTCACCACTTGTTGTTGTTGTGGTTGTGATTGTACATGTTGTTGTTGCTGCTGCTGCTGATGTTGTTGTTGTTGTTGTTGATGATGTTGCTGCTGTTGTCGTTGGGTCAGTTGTTGCTCCAATCGCTCCATGTACTGTTGTCTCAGGTAATTCTCCATCTTGTGCCCTGGTTGTATGTATCTTAGTACTGATGTTTTGTGTAATCTGTATGTGTTTTTTCGCTTTTGATGTCTTTGGAAAAAAACACATTTGAATCAATCATCGATAATTAGATACAAATCGTATAGCGAACATAGATGATGATTAGATTACTCGTCAGACCAGGGATTGACATATTACCAAGGCTGACACGGAGATATTTCCATGCCATCCCGCCACTTCAATTGATTTACAACACCAAGAAGAAAACTTCCACTACAAAGAAGGATCCAACTGTTACAGCAGCTATCAACAACACCACGACAGTCCCACCACCTACTACTTCCAAACCCACCACCACCACCCTGAAGAAAAACGCCAAACTCAGTTTCCAAGACCAGGTGAAATTAGCACAGTCCAACTTATTGACAAACAAATATTACAAGGCTACTCCAAATTTCCTCAAACCGTATATTGCAGGATTCTTAACAAGACCAATTGGATTCGGTATATCGTTTTTCATCTTACATGAAATCACCGCGTTAATCCCATTAGTATCATTATGGTATTTATTCATCAAATTCAATTGGGTCCCATTGAATTTACCCACTGAATTCATTGCTAAAGGTGTATCAATATTGACTGAAAAATTGACAACTATTCCAGATTCGAAATTGATTTATGACAAGGCAACGATTATAATGGCTGGTGCTAATGCCTATGCTGCTACCAAGATTTTGATGCCTTTCAGATTACCATTATCGATACTGTTAACTCCATGGTTTGATAGAGTGGTTGTTCAACGTGTTAGAAAATTGTTCACTAAAAAGAAGTGAAATCTATTTATTATCATTTTAATTATTTATTTATTATTTACAAGACTTGTATACATCTATTACATAATTCATCTTCTTTAATTGAATCGTATTTCCAACATCTTGGACATTTATGGAATTCACTCTTGGCAATTTGTAATTCCACTTTTTGATTTTGTGATTGGAAATTTGTTGAATACACCACATTTGAAATCTTTGAATTTATCTTGAATTGAGAAGTTAAAAAATAATCACTTAGGAAATCTTTATGCTTCAACAATATCTTGGATAATTCACAATTTGGATCAATGTTAACGTTACAACTTAACTCTAATGAATTCTTTATCAATTTATCAACTCTATTACCTTTATCTAACAACACTTTGAATTCATCTTTTAATTTCCATAAAAATTCATCAAATTCCAATTCCAAACCTTCATCAATGTAATGATCAGGTAAATTATACCAACCTTTATGGAATGGAGTCAGATAATCACGTTTGATATAATCTGGTGTATGATTCCATGCTTCTTGAGTGATTATTGGTAATATTGGTGATAAAATCGATATATAACTTTGATAAATTTCCAATAATACAGTTTGAATGGATAATCTCTTGTGTGAAGTTAATTTATCAGTGTATAATGAATCCTTTGATATATCAAAATACACCGATGATAACAATACATTCATATTTTGATTCAATTCTCTCACTATCTTGGCATAATTGAAACTTCCATATGCTTTTTTAATCTCATACTGAGTCTTTGTCAATTTCGACAAGACATATCTATCCAATGGTTGCAACTCATCAACAGTGATGGGTTCAAATTCATTTTGCAAATTTCCCAAGAGAAATTTCAAAGTGAACCTGATCTTTTTCAAATTATCACCAACTCTTGACAATATCGTTGGACCCATCGTCATATCTGTTGAATAATCAGATTGTCCCACCCATAATCTCAACCCGTCAATACCTATTGCTGGTAAGTTACGATCTCCATTGATCACGGCATTAGGTAATACAGTATTACCCAATGATTTTGACATCTTTGCTCCTTTTTCATCTAATGTGAAACCATGAGTGATGATTGTCTTATATGGCAAAACAGTTTCATCCTTCAATGAGCTGAAGCCAATCTTGGTTAATATCGAACTTTGAAACCAACCTCTATGTTGATCACTACCCTCGAGATAAACATCTGCCAAATATTCTCTCTTTGTGACATCATCACCATTACTTTGTACATCAGACAAGAATTTCTCAACAACGTTCCAAGAAGTACCACTATCGAACCAAACATCCATTGTATCGGTTCCCTTGACGTATTCATCCCTCGCAGTGATCATACTATCAGGCAACCATTTTTCAACATTGGAATCCTGTTTGAACCAAGAATTAGCACCTTCCAGTGATATAACTTTAATGATTTTATCAATTGATTCATCGGTCAATAATGGTTCTCCCGTAGTTTTGTTGTATAGTACTGGAATAGGAACACCCCAATATCTTTGTCTAGATATACACCATTCATTTCTCGTCTTGATAAATGATACAAGTCTATTCGATCCACGTTCTGGGTAAAAGGAAACTTTATCTAACGCGGCAATTGTTTTTTGCTTAATCTTATCAACATTGACAAACCATTGTGGAGTAGATCTTATGATGATTGGTTTTTTTGATCTCCAATCATATGGGTAAGAGTGAGTGATTTCATTTTGGTGGAATAACATTGATAACTCTGATAATTTTGAAATCATTATTGGATTACCATGTTTCAAAACATTTTTACCCAACAAACTTTCATGTAACACTTGAGGCAAGTCCTTAGTATATTTACCAAATTCATCGACTGGTGAATATGGTTTAATACCATTTTGCAAACAAACAAAATAATCATCCTGTCCATGCCCCGGCGCGGTATGAACAAGACCTGTTCCCGCAGTGTTTGTTACATGGGCACCATGTAAAATTGGGAACTGCTGTTCATCATCTTGTAATAGTGGATTTATATATTGGCAACCGATCAATTGACTTCCATTGACAACTTGTAGAATTTCAATGGTTGGATCTAATTTCATTAATTGTGGTACCAAATCTTTAGCTACTATCAACAATCCCATATTGGTTTTGATAACGGAGTAATTGAAATTCTCATTGACGCATATGGCCTTATTTGATGGTATAGTCCAAGGAGTTGAAGTCCAAATCAATGCAGATATATCTTTATAATTTTCCAACACTGGAGTTTTCAAAACAATTGGAAATTTCACATAGATCAGAGTCGATTTATGTTGGTCATTGTATTCCAACTCTCCCTCGGCCAATGCTGTACGATTCTCACAACCCCAGTAAACAGGTTTATCCTGCCTATGTACCAACCCATTATCAAACATTTTTTTGAAAACTTTTAATTGATCAATGACATAATCTTTATCCTTTGTGATGTATGGATTTGACCAATCACCTAATATACCAAGTGACATAAATCCCTTCTTTTGTAATTCAATAGTGGCATCGGCATGTTTGGATGCCAATTCTCTAATTTCCAATGGAGACAATTTTGAGTTTCGTAAATGATCCAATTTTTCAGAGACATCTTCACCAGATTTCAGCCTTTTCTTCAATAATTTCTCCTCTTTCAGTCTTTGCTTATTCAAATTCTCCAACAGTTTTAATTCAATTGGTAAACCGTGACAGTCCCAACCTGGTTTATAAAAAACTTTCTTCCCATTGATCAATTCATATCTATTTATTATATCTTTTAAAATCTTATTCAATGCATGACCTAAATGGAGATCTCCATTAGCATATGGGGGCCCGTCATGTAGAATGAATAACTCTTTAGAGTCTTGTCTAGTTTCATTCCATTTATATAATTCAACAGTGGTTTGTGGTAGTATTGTCTTGTGAATCAAATGAGGACTTGATCTGTTGGGAAATGAGGTTTTAGGTAAATTTAAAGTATCCGAAAACGAATGTGAGTCTTTGATAGCATTATAAACAGAGAATGGTCTCCTCACTATTGTAAACCCAATCTTTCTTTGTCTCAACATTTATGCTCCTCAACCTTAAAGATACACACAAATTTCTTGAATTTTTCAAGAAGAAAATAAAAATTTAGTTACACTACATAGTACAAATCAAAAGAGAAGTCGAGGGCGGTCTGCAAAAACAAACAAACATAATAAAAAATGCGGCTGTCACCACGATGTTGCACCTATTCGTAAAACCTTACTACCGTCAATTCACCAGGTGATTCAATATCATTTGAACAATTCTTTTAAATGGTAATTGTTTGCCACCGCGTGCATCTTTTTTTCCATAAGTCGAGGAGTCCGAAGACCTGGAGAGCTCTACACCAATGAAGAAAAGATTGTCACCTATAAACCTTATTGAATAAGGTATATTAAATGGGCGAAGTCTATATCCTGGTAAAAGCTTTCTGTCTAGAACAGTGCAAATAATCTTTTTCATTCTACTGTAAGGAAATGCACAAGCAGCTGCCACTTTCTCGGATGGAAACTGAACGACAAGCCTTTCGTAATCGTAAGAAATCAGCACTGATGATGGCCCCGTTATGTTATAGATACACTCTAGACGTACAATTTGAGCCAAAAGATCAATGGAAAAGAGAAATGATTGCTTGCTTTTTGTGAGTGTATCCAAACATTTCTCTGGTGAGTAGCAACCGTATATGAGATCATTTCTGTAGTCACATACCAATGAGACATTAACTAATAAATCTGGCAATTTGAAATCGTTCGAAACCACATTTGGTATTGTTGAAAGAGACCATCCCGGATTGAAGGTCAAGTCCATCAATCTTTCCCACTTTCCTGTCTCTAAGTCTAAATTTCCAAACGTCATTGAGAGGGTAATAAAACCAATTATTATCAATATCTTCAATATTGTCTTGATAGCTTTTATCGGCAAGAACCGTGATCCCACCCATCAAAAATAATCGATTGTTTTTCGAATCAACCAACACTGAATGTCCTGACCTTGCACATGGAACATTTTTACTATGGTCCAAGACTTCCATATCCCAAAATGTTCGACAAACTCTTTCTGTAGCTGACTTCTCTGAGTAAGACTTCTCGATTAACCTCTTGAGACGGTATACTTTCAACGGAGCATAAATATTACTTAAATTGAATAATTCCTTTCCAGCCAATTCCTTTGCATTCCTCAGATTTAAAGGCATATTATTTGTTTCAAGCCTATCCAGATAAAATGACCCATCATCGATGAAAACAAATCCCCTGAGAGCAAAATCTGAGATACAATTTAACTCAGCATTCTCCCCACCATACCAGAGACCCTTAGGACAAGTATTATTGTCATCTCTAGGTAGTCTAGCTTTTCGTATTTCAAACTCTGTAAAATAATTGTCACCTTTATATAGACTTGATGGATTTACCGAAACCACGTAAAATAACTCATAGTTTGTATCTGAAATTTCTCGAATGAAAACAGGTAACTGCAATTCTCCTTTATGAGTTGGAAAGAGAGGAATCCTACGGTAGTCCATGGATGAGGATGTTTGATGTAATATTGTTATATTGAACAGGATGATAGACTACATTTGACAAATGCAGAATATATATACAGAATTTTTATACAAAAAATGCATAGCGTAAAATTGAAAAGAGGGAAATTCCAAAATGATCACTGGTGAGATGTTCAAGTTAAATTTTGATATATAGCAAAGAACGAATATTAAGTCGAGGTAGTCATTGATGCAGATTGATATGATTTTTTGAATGGCCATTCCTGGTCTTCAACATTCATCCATTGACACATGTTCCCTTTGTTAAGGTTCCGAAGAAGAAACAATTGAACATATTGTTGATCATGTACTGTATCAAAGTACATCTGGAAGGTTATCAATCAAGTTTCCAACACTGATTTTTCACCTATTTCTCAAGCTGCCATACTTTTCAATCACCGAGCCACCTTTCAGGAACTAGTGCTGCAAAACATATTCTTGACAATATTCCATCGTTTCCGCACACAACGAAGATGGGGACACCTGTCATCGAACTTTGTTGACAGAAGATCTTTGGCTCCAGAAAATACATCAATACATCAAGTCTAATTATTATGGCTCGTACTTTGACGGTATTTATTTCTAACTAGATCACAATGATCTAACATCTTTATTCTTGATGTCCAATAAGACATTATTTTTTTCTTCTTAGGTCTTTATGATCTAATCATTTTATTATTTCTTTCACCATTTTTACTTTTTAATCTTCTTCCATTTTGAGCTTTTTCACACGACTTTTTCACATTTCTTCCCTCTTTTTAGTTAATGGATGATCAGCATGCGAGGTTTTTTACTCACCCGAAACGGATTGACGACCCGATTTTCGGTCATGAGCTTTCCTCATAGCATGTATAGGGACATTAACGCTTTCCTTAATTTATTAGTCTATATAGTGTATATAACCTAGCGGGCTATAGCACAGTTTAATAAATTTTTATCATAACCTATCAAAAAAAGAATGGTGCTGTCTATTGAAAGCCATGGTTTTTTATTCAAAGAGAGAGAGTTCACATCATGTAAGTTTGGATGATACCTTGAAATTTACATTACGTGACGCTTGGTGCGACACAAGCACGAACATCTTGAGGACACTAAGGAATGGTTATTTATCTGAATGACTGCCTTTTCTTCTAGTTTCTTTTTTCGGTTTTTTCTTCTTTCCCTCTCTTCACATCTTTACATGAATATTAAGCATAAGGGGAAAATCATAAAGGAAAAAAAAAAAATAGTGTAAAGAAAAAAAGTAAAAAGAAACTTTTTTCAGTAAGGAAATACGCGAATCGGCAATCTTATCAATAAAGCCTCATGATCCAGTTTAAGCTAGCTGCGATACTGAGAAAAGAAAGAGAAACCTCTAGGTAAGTAGTCCACGCTGTACTATTATATAGATTAGGCTTACCTGGCAAATAAATATTCATATATTGACGGGAGGAAGATCTCTAAGAATGGCTTGAGGAAGATCTTTCGTCATTCACTTCTAATTTACATTGGTCAAAATCATATATAAAAGAAAATTTCCGGGGACAATATATTCAAAAAGATCTCGATCATTCAAGCATCATTATTGTTACCTCGTGACAGATCCCAAAAAATCACATCATGATAGTACAAACCTTAGTAAAATTTTCTCACCGAACACTATCCAACAGCTAAATTAAGGATGTGCGTAGTGGCATCCCCTCCCTCTCTTATTATATACCACATCTGCCAACCCATGGCATTTGACAATTTTTGTGAGGTTTTTGTACCAGTAGAAGAAGTTTTTCTTCTTTTAAAAAAACTCCGATATAGTTTTTACGATTGATTAAAGCAAAAAGGATTATGAGCTGCATTGACTTTCTCAGATTTTTGCCCTCTTGTCCGAGCCTATGCATATTTTTTGACTGATTCTTCATCCGGTTCTCTCAATGAACTTCGACTACTTCTTCCCTCAACCTGCACAGCCACGCCTACTCTTGCATCGCTTCCAGGAGCGTAGGCGCCACAACAACGGGAACCCGGTGTGTGGCTTGATGGAGATGTTTGGTTATGGATCCGTGTTGCTGAATCTACTTTATATTCTTCATCACTTGAATCATTACGTTTTTTGGTTGTAATGATTCTTAAACCTGAACTCCTTTAGCCTCTTAGAGTAGCTGGTCTGTTTAAATTATGTCCAAAATTAAGAGATGTCAACTTTTGTAGAAATTAACGATGAAATATTTACGTAGATTTTGATACATCGTGTAAAGACGAATTGAAAAATAAGATATTCAAATAGGATTGGGAGCGATTAGTTAATGATTAATTATGAATGTTTATCTGCCATGATATCAACTGTAAGGAAATAATTCAACCTTAGGATTTAAACTCTTCGGCTGAATTTTTGAGGTTCTCCAGATAAGAAATTATCATTTGACAAAAAGATAAAAAAGAAGGATCGAAAACATTATTTGAAAGAAGGATCGAAAAACATAATTCGAAAGAAGGATCGGAAAAACAGAACCTACCATCAAATCACAAGAGAACAATGCCTTCAGAAAGAAAGCCACAAAAAGGAGAGGAGGATAGACCAATTTCTCATCCACCATCACGACCACAAACTTCGTATCAACGAACTCCTCGATTACCTCTAACACTGAATTCATATGACTCAATGTCGTCAACAAATTTATCATCATTTCCGTATCCAAAAACGCCACCATACTTTTCATCGTATCTGCCACCAATGCTGGACAAAAGCGGAGATCATCTTCATGTTCAAACATTACCAGAACAAAACTCCTCTCCTTCGAAATCTGCTAAAAAAGTATCAAGAGGTGTCCCAGTTGAGACCACGCTGAAACCTAAAGATGAAAATGTCAACAAATATATTCCACAAGCCTCAAAATTATTGGGAAATGATCCTGGCCATGGAAGTGCATCGAGCAGTTCCCGTTATCTGCCTTCAAAAGGTTCGAGTTATGGTGTTCCAGGGAGTGCTTCGGCTTCTCAAGCGAATGTTGATACAAATCTTTTAAGTGATGCTGCAAATGATCGTCGCCTAGGTTCCAACAATAATGGTTCTGGAGATGGTTCTGGAGATGGTGGGAGGAAACCAAATGATGCAAATGATGGTAATAAGTGTTTTAACAAAATATCAAGCTTCAAGGTAAAACTTTCAAAAAAACCCTTGAAATCAAACTGGGCGATAGTTAGTATTACAATTGGGCAGGCTGTTCTGAATGGATGTTTGATTAAGTTTCCGCCGCATCATTGGTGGGTCATTCTTCTCCTGTTAATTGGAAATTTCATAGTATCTGGTGGAGTCAAGTATTTTTATGAGCGCAGAGGAGCATTGGATCTTTATTCCCCTATTAGCAACATGTTACTTGGCTTTTTATTTTTAGAACTATGCAACAAATCCAAAGAGTCGAAAACTTGATTCCAGTTGCCTTACATAGTTCTTTTTGAATTTCTTTATTTCTTCTTTATTTCTTCTTTATTTCTTCCTTATTTCTTTTATTAACATTCAATTTGTTTTCTTGATTCATCTTGACTCCATGTAGTAGTATCTTGTTTCCCGTCACATGAACCATCTCCATAATTACCATCATATCTCGCATTTTTACCAACACCATTCAACCATGGTGCATAGTTTGTCAATGCCGGGGTCCATTCTCCATTCTGAACCCCATGAGATTCATCATTAGCATCCCACCCCCAATTACAAGAGGTTTGGATCTTATCCCCGAGTTCGGCAGATAATTGATCAGAGTCAAATACTTGATAATGATGATGATCAACAACAACATCCCAATAACTGCTATTAACTTGTGTAGATAATACTGAATCCCAATAACTGAAATCTTGGAAAGCTTCATGAATGACAACTGCATTATCACCTTGTGATCTTACCAAATCAAAACCTCGATTAATTATACTTGCAATTGATCCAAATCCAATACTGAACCTAATGGTTCATTACCCAATTCAATACCAATAACATCTTCATAATCTGCACCTGCAAATTTCGTTGGAATATGTTGTAACACTTCCAGTATAACTTGAACATTATCTCCGGTTTGCCATTGATTATCATTTCTTACATCGGAATCATCAAACCCAATTTGTGAACCTGGAACTCCATGTAAATTATTCATGTCTATGAACCATGTTTAGCACACCATTTTGAAGCTTGATCCAAATTTTCCTCTTGTCCTTGAACATATGGATCATCATCTAGTAATTTAGAAGCCCAATATTCAACTGGAATTCTAACTTTAAACCATAATTGTTAACGTCTTCAGAACCCTTTTCCGTATACCATGTTGACCAATGGGTTTGCAACACGGATTCAGCAAATTCCTTACAATATGCCTTAGTCAATTCGAGTGGTCAACTTGTAATGATCTTTTTATCATTTGTGGACCTGTCAGATTCTGTTTCAATGGTTAAAAACTTTTGGTATTTGAAGGGAAACCACCAAAAAGCAAGGTTTCATCACTTAGTAGTAGACCAAGTTGTTTGACACGAACATAAACACACAATGCATACGAAGTTAATAGCATCTCAAAATAAACTTATGATTTTGAGTACTTAATCATTTACTCTTTACAAAAAAAGAATGAAACGAAAAAAGAGCAGTACTATTTTTGTGAAATTTTAAAGCCATAATGAAGAAAGAAAAAAAAAACACACGCAAAATATATAATGAACAAAATAACTACAAGTACTTTTATAAGAGCTCCTAACGATTTTTAGCCAAAAACTCGCATATAACAAAGCTATGATTAATATTGAGTTTGAAAGATTTGGATTACTGGAAAAACTCTTTTGAGGATTTGAGTATATTATCAACCATTACGTTTTTAATGACTATTTTTTTTTTCCAAACTAGTAACACTTTGATATCTTGTCTATCGTTCATAGATTCCTCTCATTGTATATACTGTAATAAGACAATCACCTTCAATTACTTTATTAGTTTTCATATCAGTCAGGGCCGTTATTTATGAAAAGGGAATTGGTTAACTATAAGAGGTAATTAAGAGGGTTACCATATTGAGTGAATATGCCTAATAGAGATAATAAGCATTGAATTATATGTATATCTTGAATCATGCATCCGATGACGGGGTGTCATTCATGGGTGTCTAATCAGTCATTCGATGAATCATCGATGCATGAAATATCCATCCATATCTAGACACATATACGTTGTCACGTGTGATATATATGATGTGGATGTGATGTGTTGAGTCATAATTCCAAAAGCCCCAAAAGCGCAAAAGGAAAAAATAAATTTTTCTCTTAATAAAAAAAATGATTCATCTTTTTGACATCGGTATTATATATATATCTATATATAAAGTATATACATCAGTCATTTAAAGTCTCTGAAGAGATAGACCATTTGTATATCTTATTATATTGTATTATATAATATAGTATAGTATATATACTTATATACTTATACATCCATCATCATCATTGTCAGTCATTCACAGGTTTCAATCATAAAATTTCAACAATTTTATATACTTACACTTCACAATCACACACACATACACCATAACATTATAGAGACATAGGATGACTGTATCACAATATAACCATTATCAACCATCTTCATCATTGAATGGTGCTATCCATCTCCAATCGTTGAAAAACATCCAAACTGTCACTAATACATATACATCATATTCGTCGGATGATGAAGAAGATGAGGATGATAATTTGGATACCGGTGATGCTAGTACTAATGATGATGACGATGAGTCATTACCACAATTAATCAAAGATGAAGATGAAAAGACACAATTGATGAAGTTGATAATCAACATCGTATCAATGTCGTTGACCAGGGAACATCATTGTGCAAATTGTTCATACGAAATTGTAAATAAAATTTTATTAAATTTAGTCAATGTGACAAAATTAAATTTACATAATTTTGCGAAAACAATTTTAACGATTAAGAACCATTCAACTCATACAAATGAGTGTATCAAATATATCATATTAGGAGTCTTCATAAATCAAAGTGGTTTCAACTTGGGGAAATGGTGTAATATATTACAAATGTCAAATGATTCGATATTGGAATTATCAATTAGATATAAATCAATGACATTATCAAATGAAGAAATTATGAATTTTAATGGGAAATTATTAAATTTAGTCAAGGGGAATATAAGGTTGATCTAATATAATTTAAATGCATGTATAGTTTTGTATAATAATAAAAGCTTGTATATTTATGCAATTAGAGAGAGTGTTCTAATATAGATATATATGTAATTTTAATCACTTATCATGCTTGCGCACGTGACTTTGAGAAATAGATTTGATTTACTTCATCATTATCTATATACCTATCAATAGGCTTAGACATATGTGTATGTTCGTGCCTTGTGCCTTATATGAAGGATCATCATATAATGAATGCCTCTTGTCTTTGTATATTTGTACTTTTGTACATTTCTCAAGTTGACGTTTTCTAAATAATCACTACAAGATGTTGTATCAAATACCATAATGTGACCTCACCAATGAAGATCTGATATACAGCCACCATTACCAACATAACTACATCTCTATATAGTGTACAGTGTACAGTCTATCTTATATAAAGATACAGGATAAAGACTTTAACAAGTGAAATGATAAAAGATACAACAAACATATCTACGATCACGTGCCACGGGGAAAGGGTCTGTTGTGCCAATGAATTTATGTTTTTTGCATGATAACGGAAGGAGAACGTACATACACAGGTAGAGTTACATGTAGAGACAAAAGAGTAACTAACTACTGGGATAGTTGTATATCCCATCATTCATCATCTCAGTGGTATTGAAAGCTTGTTGTGGAATTGTATAACGTATTACCAATAATGCCTATTTGGAGCGGCACCTATACGGCGACGTATATATTTTATTCAGTATATACACCACTTTGTCATAACTACATTTAACTCTGCCCCCCTATTAAATTGTATCAGACTTATGTACTGAAATTCGGGTTCCAAGTCCCATCAACCATCCCCCTCTATATTGTACATACAAAGAGAGGCAAGTGATAGAGAAAAGGGCAAACAAACAGAGAGAGAAAAAAGTGTGGCTTTTTTTTTTGCTGAGCGTTTGTCAAAACAATTTGATTGTTTTGGTGTATATCGATCAGAGTGTGGTAGTTGTTGGTTGTTGTTGGTGATAATTACATTAACACTGATATATTGACAGCAATGTCTGCATTCTCATATTCTTATTCTTATTATCATACATCTCATCAACTCTCTAATTAACTCATATATCAAACAACATAAAGACTTCCACAATAGCAAATACCTATATATGTACAATACATACATAAAAATTTAACAGATTATTATTAACATTGACAAACATACAAACCATATATCAACAAACAAAGTACAACATACCATCTACACAGGGGAATAATGAATCAAAATAGTGAAGCGAAACTCTTACTAGAGTTGTTCAATTCTAATAGAAATAATACTCATAACAATAATAATTCACCACATCATGATCAAACACCCATCAATACCAACAACAACAACAATAATAATAATAATAATAATAATAATAACAATAATAACAACAACAACAACGAACAAAGGACAACACAAGAAGATTTGAAATTTTTAAAACTTGCTAATGAAGTGATACAATCATCAGGTTTACAATCCAAAATTGATCCCACTATAGCAACATTATTACAAAGAGCACAATATTTTGCATCACCGCATGGTGGTTTACCAATAAATAATTTGATGTATCAACGAAGTGATTCTAATAATTCTGTGCAAAGTACATTCCCTGATTTGTCATTAAACGAATTCACTCCAAAATCTGAACATCAACAACAATTACAACCACATCAGCAGCAAAATCAACATCAACAACAACAAAATCAACAACAACAACAACAAAATCATCAACAACAGCAACAACAATCAACAATCAGAGACACAGACCGAGATGATGATGATGACTTGACAGGAGATTCCAAACCATTCATCTGTTCAAAATGTTTATTAAGTTTCCGAAGATCATCAGATTTGAAAAGACATGAAAAGACTCATTTAGAAGTATTACCAAACGTTTGTAAATTATGTCATAAAGGATTCGCCAGGAAAGATGCTTTGAAAAGACATATTGAAACGTTAACTTGTAGACGTAATAGAGAACGATTATTACAAAGTTTAGGGATTTCTAATAAGGAAGAAGAAAAAGATATCGAATTGGATGTATTATTACATAAACATGGAATCAATTGATTTATATCTATATCTATATATCTATATATATATGACTCTATACAGCTATATGATTACATGAATATATATAAACTGGATGTACTATATGTGTATATAGACGTGTACGGATCAATTCATCCGTTTTAAGTCCCCACGCAAACTCTCAAGAAGAAAAAAAAAAAACTTTTCAACGAACGAAACGAACAAAAGTGGTTTTCAATCATCATCACCAATATTTTGTTAACTAACAAACGTGTAAACACAATTACAAATTCACAATGCCTATTGATCCAGAAAAATTAGCCAAATTACAAAAAGCCTCAGCTAAAAAAGTTGGTGGTAAAAGAGTTGCCGCTAAGAAGATCAACAAATCTGCTGAACAAGATGATTCAAAATTACAACAAGTTTTACAATCAATCAAGGCACAAACTTTAACCGGTATTGAAGAAGCCAATTTTTTCCAAAATGATGGTAAAGTCTTACATTTCAACAGAGTTGGTGTTCAAGCTGCTCAAGATTCAAATACTTTTTCATTCACCGGTTATCCACAAGAAAAATCAATCACTGAATTGATTCCACAAATCTTGCCACAATTAGGTTCAGAAAATTTACAAATGTTACAACAATTAGCTGCTCAATTACAACAACAACAAGGTGGTGCCCCAGGTGGTGACCATGAAGGTCATGACCATGAGGGTCATGATCATCATCATGATGAAGAAATCCCAGAATTAACTGAAGGTGAAAAATTCGATGATGTTGAGTAAATTTTGAATAATTTATAATAAATACATACTCAATCTACTTGTATACACATAATCAAAAAAAAAAAAGATCAAAGCTTTGCGATTCTCCAATTTGTAAGATGATAAAATTTGTATATTTTGCTATATATAATTTTTTTTGAAAGAATTAACTAAGTTGTTACAATATTATTATTACATCATTTCAGCAAATCCGGTATTAATCGTCTTACTGAAACCACCTTCCTTCATTGCCAATTCGTAATAACCATAAATAGTGGTTACAGCTAATAAGATAGAAGTACCACTACCTAAGCAACCACTTAAATCACTTATCACACTTAACAGACCAATAGTGGCACCACCAAATGCAGCAGCTGTTGGAATAATTTTTTTCAACTCTTTATAAACTGAAGTATCTCTATGTCCAGCAATGACAAGACCTTGATCTTTAAATTGTTTAGAAACATCTCTTGGTGATGATCCTGAAATTTCAATCCATGTCTTGGAAAAAATTGCACAAATTGATAATACAAATACAACATAAATGACAAGTTTTAATGGATCTAAAATCAGTTCTGTTAAATTTGATGGTGGTTGAATATAATATGATAAACCGGAAACGGCAAATAATTGAGCAGTACCTGGTTTAGCTTCCCATTGACCCAAGATCTTGACAATTAAATTATTTGGGAATTTCGTATATAACAATTGTGAAATGATGAATAAATTCGAAGTTAATGCACTTTGTAACATGATTGGAATATTTGAAGTGTAAAACAATCTAATTGGATAAGAACTGTATGGACCTCTTTGTCTTGTTGATTTAATTGGGATTTCCACTCTAAAACCTTGTAAATAAACAACGACAAAGAAAATGACAAATGTAATAATAACTTGTAACATATTTGGTAAATTTGTTCTATAGAAACTTTGTAACAAAGCACGTTTCTTATCTTTCTTAGTCAAGATCAAATGGATGAAATTAATCAACAGACCTTCAAATTCATCACCTCTACCATTATTTATAGTGGTTGGTGCAAAAATTTTCCAAAAAATTTGTTCACAAACAGTGGTTGCAGTGAATAATGAAATACCACTACCTAAACCATACCCTTTTTGTAACAATTCATCCAATAACAAGACAATGATTGCAGCAAAGACCAATTGTAAGATTAACAACAAACAAACTCCTAATCCTAAATCACTTGGAGTACCATACATCCCAGTCAAGACATAAACTGTCAGTTGACCAAAACTTAATATTATTGCCAAAATTTTTTGCAGTAATTGATATTGTTCTCTATCTTGCTTATTATCCATATTAACAGTGATTAATTGGGTACCTTGTAATAATTGAATGATCATCCCCGAGGTGACAATTGGTGAAATACCCAATTCCATCAATGTACCACGATTTGAGGCTAACATCATTCTTAACCAATATAAAGGGTCTGAAGATTCACTTGAAACGATACCGTATAATGGGATTTCACTCATGACTAAGAAAATCAACAAGGTGACCCCAGTCCACATCAATCTTTGATTGAATGGGACTTTCCTTTCAGGAGCAATAACTTCTGGTAAATAAGGTCTAAATGGTTTAACAAGATCCAAAGCGCGGACTGAACATAATGTGTTAGTATATTGAAAAATTTCCTAAGCATTTGCAGGTGTGACATATGATATGATAATACATACAACTACTCATGATGAAAGGTGTAGATGATATAGAATGTACAGAGATCAATTTGTGAAAATAATTCAAATTTGACACGAGTCTTCTTTTTCCTTTGTGTTGTTTTGTCGTTCGTTGAACAAAAAAAGAGAGACAGAGACAGAGACAAGGGATCCCAATTGGGAAATACCACGTACGTACAACACATGGTATCTAGACATGAGTTCTATGCTTAGTATTAAAATCAGTATTAAACGAATGTTGACCCAGTATACAAGTAAATTAGAAATAAAAATTGAAAATAATGACAAAAATTCCCCCGTGATAATATTATAACATAGTAATAGTAATAAGCAATGTCAATCAATCAATGAGACAATCAAACAAATCCATATTCAAATAGAAGCAATCAATAAACACCCCAACAACAAAAACAAAAACAATCAAAACCCCACCTTCCTCCTCTCTCACTCTACTCAAAACAATTAAACAAACAAACCAAAACCAAAAACTATAACCCAAATTTTAACCAATCATAATCTTCCTCTTTAACAACATTTTCATTCATCTTCTTCTTATCAGGAATGAAAAGTTCACCCATTTGATCGTCATCATTTGAATTATATGTGTTATGATTATTACTGAATAATCTCTTATTGTTATTATTGTTGATATTGTTATTATTATTATTGTTATTGATGATATTACCATTACCATTTCTCTTTGATAAATTACCATGTAATTTCAAAAACAAACCACATGCATTACACAAGATTAAATTCTCATTTCTTTCATTTGTCGATTTCCTCCAAAGTGGAGTTGTTGTTGTACCACATGAATTACATGACATTTGCTCTTTAGTAATTTGTTGTAATTTCGGATTCATAGTAACGTTATAATTGGTATTGTTTGGTATGGTGAACGTATCATTTATCATTGTTTGATTATTGAAAATTGGAGTTATCGTTGTTGGTTTATTATCTTCTTTTAATGCAGTTTCCAATGAATTTATATAATTTGACAATGAAAAATTATCAATCTTCTTTTCAGCATCAGGATTGCTCATCTTATGATCATCATCAACATCATGGTGATGTTGATGTTCTTGTTGATTAAGATGATGAGAATCCAATTTGGTGAAATCCAAAAGATCAAATTCATTGAAATTAGAATCACCTTTGTTATCTGCGTCATTCTTTATCGTTGTATCAAGATCCAAGAAATGCTCAATATTAAAATCATTCGAATGAACTTGTGATTGATGTTGAATATTTTGATGCAATGGTTGTGCTCTACCTGATTGTTGCTGTTGTTGTGACTGCTGCTGCTTATTCATCGACACTTGTGATGATATACTCAAACTATGATCATATCTCGTATTTGAGAATATAGAATTGGTATTTGAAGTTAGGCTATTAGCAGCATCAGGTGAATAATCCAAATTAGCATCAGAATTACTATAAATACTTATTGGATTTGAAGAATGGAACTCCTGTGGTAATGGGTTATTATTATAATCTCCAAACTCTTCCTTTGTCATCTTTTTGATATGTTCTATATAATCAAATTCTTCATTTGTAGGATGGTTTGAAGGTTTTAACAATGATAAATTCTTTTGTTGGATCTTTGATTGATTTTTCAAAACCATATGATGTTTCTTCGCGGCACTTATTGAATTAACCCTCCATGATAAATTTTGTATACGTTGATTATTTGGTAAATTTGATTTTTTACTTTGGAACATCTTCCAAATTTTTAAAGAGTCATATGAATTATTATGGAATTCATTGGCAATCTCATGCTTGAAATCTATAATCTCTGGATTACTATTATTCATAAGGTCATTCTTTGTATTGGATAGTGAAGATGACATCTGATAGATATATGGGATCTATCCAGTGTTTGAATATATGGTTGTATAAATATATATATTATGATGATGATTCACACGGGAAGTTTTTAATTTTTATTATTATTTTTATTATTATTATTATTATTATTACTTCTATTATTATTATTTTACTTCCACTTACCAATTAGTTAATTCCATCTAGTGGGTGATAACTATTACCTTAGATAGTATCATAGATGTAAGATATAGCTTATACCACTATATACTAACCACCTCCAACCTCTTCACCCAATCATTACCCATACATCACACTGCATCATAATCCAAACTAAATTAACAGTGCTCGTATAACCTATTTTTCACTTATAATTAAATAACATATTTGAAAAAAGTATCCTCAATAAAATAATCGTTATATTCTCTGTGGGCGGTACCAGGTGGTCTAACTCACACAACACTACAGCTGTGAAGTAAAATCACAAACATCCATATCTCGGTATAGATAGATAGATAGAGACCCATATAATCTTCAAAAGATTACCCTACTTTCCCAATTAGATCATAATTAGTAATACATTACACTACTATTCTCTCTCTCTCTTCTATTTAGATTCAAATTAATGGTGATGATGACTCTTGTTCTCTATTCTTCTCTTTAATATTATCCTGGTGCATCGTATCATCACTATCATCATCGATGTTATTATTCCCCTTTCTCTTATTATTGTTATTATTATTTCTGTTACTGTTATCGCTGTCCTCTGTTTCAATGTCTTCATCATCATCATCATCGTCATCATCATCATTATCTCCCTCAGCCACTATAAAATTAACCATATCATCCATCTCTGATTCGTGTAAACTTTGTTCGACACTTTGATGATCGTCTAATTTAGGGCCTTCAAATTTATTCTTCCCCCATATCATATATGCTATTGCTATCAATATTGTGAACACCACACAAACCACTATACTATAATTCATACTTGATGCCGTTATCGGTATCTGTGGTGGCATACACAAAATTATCATAGTTAATGATATCCATAACAATGATATCACATTTAATACCCATCCAATTTTACCCAATTTGAAAGATGATCCTCTAATCATTCGTCTCTTATTCAACAATAGACTTAAAATTGGAATCCCATTGGCAATACTTAAAGTCACCACTGCACTACCCATGAATGCATTGAACAGAGCACTTGATATCAACGATAATAATCCAAATATACAACAAACACCCATCGATAATAACAATGCATGAGTTGGAATCAGTTGATCATCATCTGTTAAATCAATACTACACCAAAATTCTTTAAACGGTAATCCACCATCACGGGCAAAGGCAAAAGTCGATCTTGATGCTGTGGTTAGTGAACCAACTCCAGCAAAGAAAATGGTACCAGTTAACAATATAACTAATAAAAATGAAACGATAAATGACTCGGTCGATAATTTGAAAACCAAATCAATTGGCATTATATCCGGATTTTGATCCAATAATAATGACAACTCTGGTAAAATCGTCAATATTGGAATGATAAATATTATTCCTGTAACACCGGCAATGAAAACACTATAACACATACCTTTTGGTACTGTCTTTTCCACCGGTTGTTTGACTTCATCTGACATAGATAAGATCATTCCGTAACCTTGTAACGTAAAAGCCAGTGGTTGTAATCCAATTAAAAACAGAATCCAATCTGGCCACCCTGACCTTGACGCATTGAAATTCGTTAATATATATTTGACATTATGGAAAGTATTGCTAAATAACATTAACAAAATATCAATCAATAACACGGTGTAAATAGTCCAATATGTACAAAAATTATTAATTTTATCCAAATACTTGGCAAATTTGTAATTAACTAATCCACAAATCAGAACCAATGCATAAAATAAAAACAAGGTTAAAACCTTGTCTTTCTTATAATAAACATCTTGTAATCCAAACATTGACAATATAAATTGTGATCCACCATATATAATACTTATAGCTGTAGTCCAATTCCCCATTATCAAAAACCAACCAGTTATCCAACTACTCATCAAACTGTAATCTGTATGCAGTAATATCGCAGCGAAATGATACACACCACCACTAGTTGGATATTTTCCTGCAATTTCACCTAAACTCAACGCGACAAATAATGACAAGATGGAAACTGTAACCCACCCCCATAGAATTGTCACATTACCACCATCTATCAATCCAATCCCCAACGTGGCAGATATACCGAATGGGACACTCATCAAACTGAATCCTAAACCGACAATTGATGATACAGTTAACCTCCTTTTCAAATCCTGTTGATAATTGAAATGTTCAACTTGCTCGTTATGATCATCCGGTTCCAACACATGGTTCCGGATAGTCTCACGTATGTGCTCCACTCTATCTCGTATCTCAGTAGTGGGCAACTCATGATACGTGGTTGACATTATCTAGGCTGATAATTTATCTTCACAGTGCCATTCGAAACTGACTTTAACTAACAAACCTTTTTGATTTTCTCAGATTTTTTTCTTCAAAGTGTTTCAGCGCCTTTTTTTTTCTGCTTGTGGCCAAACAGACGATCATTTTGTATCGTTGATCATCATATTATTCCGATAAGAAAAGATATTGTTGCAGATGTATTTCACTTCTACTTTGAGATCACTATATTGTCTGGAAAGTAGCTCTATAATGGAGCACAGATCGTATAAATTGTGAAACTTGGTTGTTTGAAAAATTAAAATATTCCAACTCCCCTTTTACTAGGACAAACAAAAACCATCACCCTTGATCCTCATAGAACCTGATTATACTTTCTCTTCAATTAGTAGGAAGGATACCAGTTTTGCTGACAAAATGACTCAAAGAACTAATTCCTGAAGTAACCATATTTAAATCAAAGATTTTAATTAATCTCTGGTCTAGTCTTTGATGTTCAGTAAGTATCTTTTTCAATTAGGCACAATCGAAGACAAAGATCTTCTTGATTCTATAACAAGAAGTGATCCGTAAGCTTTTCAGTGAGATATAATTTTATCATTTATCAAAAGGTTTGATTTATGAATTATATAAAAAATATATTTTATGTATTGAATACAATGTATTTAGTGAATGTTACTTATCACATTTGAAAGTGATGACATTTGTCACTATACCACTATGGAGCATTCCATTGGTCAAGCTTCACCGCGGTTCCCAACAACTGTTTGAATCCACATTCATCCACTTATCTCTATCTATTTAATGTGCCACTTTCCGCGTGAAAGACTAAAAAAGGAAAAGCAAAAAAAAAACGAACGCCTGTTGTGTGAAGAAAATAATAATATGTAAGAATATCTGACTGTCTTGATTGACGTTATATTACCTGATGAAGCTGACAAGCAGCAATTGTCCAGTCTGAGCATTTTCATCATACGAAGCCCTCAACGGGAAACGAGAGAAGATCCCCATTTTGCAGTGAACAGATAAGAATTTTGAAATTCAAAGTCATGATTATTGAATTATCGAAAGAGATTATGTGTTGTAATGGCTCACACATGAACTCAATGCTAAAATATGGGTGTCTGACAGCAATATAACCCCAAGATTATGGATTCGGATCAGGGCCTGGGTCACTTGATATCAGGATTATCTCTTCATCATTACTATCGGATTCTGTAGAGATATCAACATTTTGCGTTAGTAGAAACTTTAAATTTGCATGATTTTGTACCCCTAACCACCGTTAACTTAAGCGAATACACTGAGCATAGCATACTTCTAAAAGTTACAATTCAAGTTACAGGACTGATTTTTAGCCCTGTTTGTGTTTTTTATTAAATCACGCTATGCATTATTTGTTGAAAATTCTGCGTTTTTCAAATGTAGTAGCCTGTACTCTGTTTGATATAACTATCTTCAACTGATCACTCACACTCATGAATTACCAAAAGAAGCCACTCTTTCCTAAGCATCAAGGTCCAGTTCAATTGCCTGTTTTCATCCGTGAAACTTCGGATACTAATAGTGAGTGCTTTTACCTGGTTTCGGTACATCCGTCAAAATTACATAAAGATGATGGCGTTGATTTTGAAAAGTTCAACATTTTTAAAATTGAAATCCTCAGAGATACTATTAATTCAGGAACACGTACCGGGATTGTTGAGTTAAACGAAATTTCAGATTTAGCCCTTCGGGAATTTGTCTTTGTTGATGATGGCTCATTTTATACGAATAAGCTTGACTTGAATTCGGTACCTTCAAATGTGAGAAATGCAAAGAGACTAGCTGGCAAGCAATTATTCAATTTGAGTAATATCTATGCCCCATTGAAAATATATCGTCTCAAAAGAGTGTCCGAGAGCACTTGCTTAGAGAAGCCAACTTCAAGAAAAGTCTGTAACACATTTTGGGACATGAAAGTTTTGGACCATAGTAAAAATGTTCCATGTTCAAGGTCGGGACATTCAATGTTGGTTGATTCTAAAAACAATCGTTTATTTTTGATGGGTGGGATCACGGTTCTTGCTGATAAAAGCTTTCAAGGCAATATTGAAGATATTGATAATAATTGGTTTTATTACCCTCTCCACGACGTTTGGAGATTAGACTTAGAAACAGGGGAATGGGATAGAATGATGGACTTGAGTTTGAAACCGAGATGGCCTCTGTTAATGATACCAAAATTTCTTTCAAAAGACTTCAAATTGCCAGATTTTATTATGAATATTGCATTGGTGTATGACTACAATAATGATCTTATCTACGGTTGCTACTCACCATTGGAATGTTTGAATATTGTTACAGAGAGAAAACACATATATCTCATTTCCATTGATCCTTTGACTCAAAATCTACGTCGAGAGTGTACCTATAACATAACGGGGCCATCATCGTTGCTGATTGCTTACAATTACAGTAAGCTTGTCGTTCATTTTCCATCTGAGAAAAAGGCAGATGTTTGTATAATACCTTACACTAGAATGGAAAAGCTCAAACGTGCTATTTTAAGCAAAAGACTTTTGCCACGAAGTGAGCTCCGCCGATTTGATGTACCTTCTCCAATAAGGTTTATAGGTGACAGTCTATTTTTTATTGATGCAGAGGTTGCTCAGTCTTCTCAAGATCAGCATGAAATCAGTAGTATCTGGTATTCATTGGCCAACAATGACCATTTGAAAAGCTTGTTAAATTGATGCAGGTTCACCTGGTGAATTACTGATTGTAAAACTTTACCGGGAACAAAGTTATCTTTGTCAACAGCAAAACATAAAAAAGTTTGATCAACAATTTTAATTTACATACCAATGGTATCAGACTTCAGCTTCGTAAATATAGAGTTTGCTTCTTCTGTCATTGTTTGTTTGTAGATGATTAAATTGAATGAGAAAGTAGTTTAAAGAATAGTAATATATTGATTTTGGACTTCTGCTGTAGTCTGATTACTATCAACATTGGTTTCATCACCAACTGGTGATTGCGAATTAGCTGAATCCATGATGGTTTATAGTATAGTTTAAATCAATACAGTATAAAATCTCTTTAAGATTGAGTTTAAATAGGAATAAAGTAATTAATAACTAGGTTAATAATTCTTAACAAAGTATGATCTCCTATACAAGTTACAATATACTCAGGATTATACTTCTTTTATATCATTCAGTTGTCATCCTTATCTCTCATATGTTTCATATTTCGGCGACAGTCATTCATCTCTCATTCATTGACCAATCAATTAACAAATATTAATCATCATTTGCATAACTTTAATCTTAATGTTTCATGTTTGTAACATATA
>PPKU02000044.1:0-95070 GCA_003706265.2 Nakazawaea holstii | reverse complement strand
GAGTCAACAAAGCGGCATCTTTTTGAGGGGTACGAAGACAAATTGCTAAAATTTGAGCAATGTGCAATTTAATTGGATTATCATCAGTAACTTCATCAATAGATGTTAACGGTGAGTCAATGGTTGCTCCTAAAATCCTCTCCAAAGTTTGCTCCAACATGGTCTCCAACACCTGTGGTTGATTAAACTGTTGTTGTTGAATTTGTTGCAACGGATCAATCAATTGACTGGCTTGTTGTTGAATAGGTTGAACAGCAGGATTAATAGCAATATTTGTAGGTTGATCATCAAATTGATGCTCAAACCCGTTAGAACTTCTTTGATCCTGTTGCTGTTATTGCACTTGTTGCAGCAGCAGCAGTGACAATTGATTGTTTCTTGAGATAGCCAATGATTGTCTTCCAAAGTTCTCATATACTGAGTACTGTTGAGCAGTAACACCACCTGCTTTTAAACCTAATGGTTCAGGTAATCCAATTGCATATCTGGAAGCAACACTAATATCAACAAACTGTTGTGGAGATCCTCTATAAGAACGACGTGCCATGTAATTAGGAGTTGAAATTTTTTCAAGATCGGCAACGGCACCTTTCGAAGCAGTTGTCTTGATCAACTCAACGCCAATTGGTGTCACCTCATCCGCAGCAAGAGTAAGTTGTTCTTTCACGGCAGCGAACTCATCTCCCTACGTAGCAAGTACACAAATCAAAATGCTTTGTTTCAAGTTATCGCAATATTGACCAGGTGTTACACTATCGATCAAATTTGTTAAAAGTTGATGAGCGGAATTCAAAAGCTTAGTTTCATCCGGATCCAATGCAAAATCTTTCAAAGCCAAATTTCTAGCATTATGAATTGCAATGGCATTGATTCTTTCAACAATGGTTGCTCAAGTTTCCTTTATTTCTTTTGTTAAGGCAAATTGGAATAATTTATAATACTCTCGCTCTGTGAAAATATTGGATTTTGACTCTGTGCAACAATGCTTTCGAAAGCTGATGATACATCAAACACTGATGACAGAATGTGGCCTGTTGCTGTTGTAATATGAATTGGGATTGATCTTGCATTTGAATAGGAGGGTTGAAAAGAGCCTGTTCTTCGCTTCAAACAAATAGAGAAACAATCCCAGCTTATGTGCGTACAACCACCTTAAATAATACTAGTCAGCAGGGCCCTATACAGCAGAACTCGAGTTGCTTCTTCATATGAGGGCTTGGAGCTGAAACTGATTTAAATAGTTGTTATTTCATCAGCGGCAAGGATCCAATAACAGAAGAATTGAAAATTATGAGTTATACAGCATATGTCTCTTTGGAAACTTAAGCTTCAACTTTGTTACACAACTGACCAAAAAATAAATGAATAGGTTGATACCGTTGATCACTTTGTTAAAACCAAGTTCGGTCTAATACAATCTCAATACCATAAAGATTAAGCGCCGATAGAAATGATACACACACTCGAAGAAAATTCACATGACAGTTTTTTTTTGTCCGTTTTTTTGTTCCATCGGTAACTTTTTTCTTGGGGTTAAAAGGAAGTGGAGCAAATGACCTGTTTCGTCAAGATATATAAATGAAACTTGAATCCTCGATCACGATTGAGAACTAGAGATCAATGAATTTATCATAGAGAAGAACTAAATGTTAATCATTTCTCAAAACGTCATTAAAGCTGTATTGAAGAAAATGCCAGTGAGATCTATATCAACAGTAACTAGCAAAGGTGATTTGTACAAGTATCAGGACTCGTTGCCATCTTTACCGATCCCAGATTTGGAAAAGACACTGGAGACTTATTTAAACTCAATTAAACCACTCATTGGTGATGATGCAAAATCCTTTGCAAACACAGAGAGTTTGGTCAAAGATTTTATAAAACCAGGTGGAGATCTGGAGAAATTGCAGCAACGATTACAAAAATTGCAAACAAGAAATTGGTTGAGTACCTGGTGGGATGATTATGCATATTTGGAATACAGAGATCCAGTGTCACCATTCTCGTCATATTTCTTCAGTCATAAACCTTTGAAAAATAGAAAGATTGAGTCAAATCAATTATTGAAGGCTTCATTGATTGTGAAAAAAGTTGTTGAATTTATGGAATCTGTTGAATCTGAGACTTTAGAACCAGAATTAATCAAAGGCAATCCTTATTGTATGGAATCCTTCAAGTTCCTGTTCAACAATTGCAGAGTTCCAAAACCTGGAAAAGATGAAACCGAGGTTTTTGAACCTTCAGAGAATAGATTTTTAATTGTTATCTATGAAGATCAATTTTATAAAGTTTATCATCATGATATGAATGGTCAATCAATCAATGAAGCCCAGATCTATCAGCAATTGTTGGATATTGTCTTGCAAAAGACGCCACTTTTACAAGCTCCAGTTGGTGTATTGACATCATCCAATAGAGATGTATGGGCTGAAAATTATGCTGAGTTATCAAAGAGTGCTTTGAATATTAAAAATTTGAATGACATCAAAGCTTCATCTTTTGTATTATGTTTGGATTCAAACTCTCCGATTACAATTGAAGAACGTTCGAGAAATTGTTGGCACGGTAATGGTACAAACCGTTGGTTTGATAAACCAATCCAAATGTTTGTATCCAAGAATGGAAGTTCAGGGTTTTTAGGTGAACATTCTAGAATGGACGGTACCCCAACTTTGAGAATGAATGATTGGTTAACTAGTGAGTTGAACAAGTATGATTCTTTGGAGAATTTGAGCACAGACATTTCTCAAATTCCAAATTGGTCCAAACTTGTTTGGGATATTAATCCTAAAATCGATAGTGAAATTTCCAAGGAAATTGAAGTTTTCAACAAGACTGTTAACTCGTTGGATATCAAGACATTCCAATATTATGGATTAGGCAAGAGGGATATTAAGAAATTCAAGACTTCACCAGATGCATTCATTCAAATGTTGATTCAATTAGGATATTACAAGATGACTGGAATTTCAAAACCAACTTATGAATCTGCCTCCACAAGAAAGTTCTTCAAAGGAAGAACAGAGACTTGCCGTAGTGTCTCGTCTGCCAGTGTTAAATACGTATCAAACTGGGAAAATGCCAAAAACGATTTAAGATTTAATTTATTCCAAGATGCCGTCAAAGCCCATTTGAGTTACATTTCCAAAGCAAGTAATGGGGAAGGATGTGATAGACATCTTTTCGGTTTGAAGCAATTATATGAACCTGGAGAGAAAGTTCATGACATTTACAACGATCCAATCTACAGTTATTCGTCTCATTGGTTTTTATCCACATCACAATTATCTTCAAACAACTTTAATGGATATGGTTGGTCCCCTGTAGTACCAGATGGGTATGGATTAGCTTATATGATCAATGATGATTTCCTCCATATTAATATCACTTGTTTCAAGGAAAATGGATTTGGTTATACCAGTGAAAAATTGAATTATTATATGACTGAACTGGCTAATGAGATAAGGGAAATGTTTGAGTCTCAACAACTGTCGAAGGCCAAATTATGATGTGGAAACAAAATTTTGTTTTACTCGTTTTGATGTTTATATAAGTAGAATTGATACAGCATTTTTGTATAGATGAATGTAGGAACAATATATATCCATTTGATCCTATTATAAAATTTAATATCAGATCCTTCTGTAAGTTTTATGAAAGTTGCAATGCAGTAATAAAAAACAATAAATAAAATATATCAATTTTTTTCGGGAAATCTCCTACTGATTAGCAAATTGGGAAATTAGTTTTAATTTAAGATCCATTCAACTACACAAACCGCTGGTAAGCTAGATCATCTTAACTCATCCGTGCCTACATCTTTTCTCTTTTAAGCATATATGTGTATGTTTTATATATATATATATAATTCTGTATCCTGTGATCAATGATTTTCAATATCGATTTTACCTCTCTGTGTACCTACTCCGATTAAGCTATTATCAACTTCAAGCTGCACATCCTTGGGGTAAAATTGAGGGGAAATCTTTCTGCTGAGGTGTTAGGATTATTATGATCTATCTTCTTAGTTCTTGATTTCTGAGATAACTTTCTTTTTAATTAGATCTCAATGATGTACCTCCTTACTTCTCATAATTTAACTTTTTAATCATTTTCAAATTTTCACATTCGTCTTTGATTTATCTCCCAACACTTTTTCATGCTTCCTTACCTCTTTTTAGTTGATGGATGATCAGTATGCGAGGAGAAACGGATTGACGCCATGATTTTCGGATCATGAGTTTTCCTCATTGCATGTATAGGGACATCAACGCTTTCTTTAACTTATTATTCTATACGGTGTATATAACCTAGCGGGTTATATCTCGGTTTGATAAGTTTTTATCATATCATGTTGAACTTCAAATCTTGTATGATTCAAAATGACGTTCTCCTTATCACGGTATCACTTTGTTATTTCAATGGAAGTTGGTTATTCTACCAGTGAATAAAATGAGCTATTATGACTGATTGACCTGGCTTATGAAATTGAATCTCAAGAACCTGTTGAAGGCATACTAAGAGGGGATAAACATGTGTCTCACTCTGCTCTGATATCTATATACTTCATCATATTATAAGTGTCATCTCCATACAAAGACAAATGTTTGTAGAAACCGTAAAAAGTAAAACGTAAAACAGACACAAAAATATCAAAATGCAGAAAAAACAATTCCAAACATAATTAATAGAACAATCAATACATATACATATATCAAAGATGGGGATCTGTTTATCATGCCTTAGACCACAAGAAGACGAAGACCCAAACTCAGAAACACAACCTTTGTTACAGAATGAACAACTCTTACAACAGAAACAACGAGATTTGATAGCGAGAGAGGAACAATATCGACAAGATCGTATATTACAATTGGAAAAATTGATCAATCAAACGAGAGATGTATTAATCGATAGTAATAACTTGTACTTGGAGCAAAGTTATAGCTCTTTGAGTAATGGTAATTTGCCAAAAGTGGTAAAGCGGATAACTAACGTTGATGAACTTGATGATGATGGTTTGGTGGAGAAGGATACAGTGATTATAAAAAACGATGTAGGTTCGTTGTTTATGGATATTGACAAGACATTAACAGTGGTGTGATGATTGTTAGAGCAGCGGGGGGAGATTTAAAGTCTTTTATAATTATACATCTATATAAGTAAGTAAATTGTTAATGATGGTTTAGAATTAAAATTGATCAACTGTGATCCAAATACAACATCTTTCAGTGATGTAATTATTTTCATTATTTGGATTTGTAGCATGTCTTGAAGGTAATTTACCATTTCTATCAACCATTATAATTGGACCAACTTTACAAACAAATTCCAATGAATTTAAACCAGGTAATAAATTGATATCAAATTTTGATGATGATAATTTATCATCATTACCCTCATTGGAATCACCATTGGTATTATCATCAAATTCATAAACGCTTGGTGATGCATTTATCTTTTCACCATTGAAAAATAAAACTTGTTCAAATTTTTGTGATGCAATCTTTTGCATGTTTAACATTGTATGAATTTGTAAAGTGTTGACATTTTTCAAATTCAATGTGAAATTTGTTGATGATAAATCATCCTTGATGAATTTATATTCAAATAATTCTGTCAAAGATGATTGGAAAATTTTTGTCAGTTCAGGTTTATTCTTCTCCAATGACGTTATAAATTTCCCAACTTCTGTATCTTGTAAATTAGTCTTCTTATAAAGAATTCTTGATGATGAGATTGTGATTGATTTGATGAAATTTTTGAATAAATCTTGTGGTTGAGCATTGGTGGTGGTGTTGGCGGTGGATAATTGACGTTTATAACCAATAAATTTATTAACTCCATTTGATTCCTTGATGGAATTCAATTTTGATAAAAGTATTGGTTCCGGTTCATCAATTTTATCATCATCATCATCATCTTCCTTCTTAGTCTCTAGCTCCAGTTCATCATCATCTTCATCATCATCAATCAATTCTTCATCATCATCATGTTCAATTTGGAAATCTATTGGAGGTGGATCTTCACTTGATACATTTTCTAATCTTGGTCTACCTCTTTTCTTTCTTTCCGGTTGTGGTGTTCCCTCTGCTGTGGAAGATTCCAGTTTGTCTGTAATGGTGGTGGTAATTATTGGAGTTGGTACTTCGTATGAAATTTTAACACCGGTTTTATCAACAAGTTCACCAAATTTCTTGTAAAAATAATCACATAATTTGACACTATCCTGATATATTAAACTTGATTCATCGTTATAAGTTTGTGCATTTTGCCAAATTAAATTTACATCTTGCAAAAATTTATTTAAATCTTTGGAATAACTTGATAAATTTTGTAAAATTGTATTAAATGACATCAGCTTGGTTATAATCTTGTAATAATCTGGATACATTTCACCATCAACGACATCCATAAAAGGTGGAGATATCTTGTTTCTCTTGTATGGTTTATAATTTATACATTGATATAATAAATGTTTCAAATCCAGTGTTAAATCTTTATCTTCTTCTTGTTGTGGTGTTTGTTCTTTTTCTTCCACTTTAACTGGAATTTCTGTATCTTCTCCATTGAATTGTTTAACTTGATCCTGGACAAAACTTAGGATGAAATCACAATCCAAGCTAATCCCGCTGGATGAATCATTATAAGTCTTTGCATTGGAATTCATCAATTTGAAATCATTTAAAAATTCAACACTTGAAGTATATTTATTATTTATGATTTTGGATTTGATCTCATTAATCGATATTGGCTCTTTTATCAATTCATAATAATCCGGGTATAGTTTCTTTGAAGGAAGTTTGTAAAATTCTTTAGATATGATTCGATTATTATCATCACGTAAATTGGTGACTAATTGTAAAGTGGATAATAAGAAACTTTTCAAATCCTCGGCACTTGGTAATTCTTGTTTCACTTTCTTCGAGACTGGAGAACTGTGATTGCTTGATCTTCTCTTTGGAGGCATCTTTATGGTAATTATCTAGGGGTATTAACCAGTGACTAGATCAAGTTGTAGTTGATAAACAAACAAAAAAACACTCACAACAAGAAAAATTCAAAATTCAACGCCCAAAAACTTTTTTTCTGCTTCTGACAATTTGAGCTCTACACGATCTTTTTAACTGTGTAATCAGATATAGTCTCTTCTGTTTTCTATCTCTCTATATAACGCCATACAATGCTATATAATATATATATATATAAAACTATTGAACCAATTTCCTATATACAGACAAGAGTAAAGCTGTGAAAAATGGAATGGTAAAATTATCATCGATACCAATTTCGATACCTTCACTTAATGCAGCAATAATACCACTGGCAATTAAATCTGTTGGTTTAACCACCGTATGGGCAATCTTGTTATAGAAAACCCAATACAGTATTGCCCCAGTGAATGCAGCACCTAATGAACCGGCAACACTTTTACCATTGGCAATTTTGGGAGTGTATTTACCAAATTTTCTACCAAATGCACTAGCAGCGGTATCACAAAAACTTAAAAACATGACACTAATCATGCAAATATCCTTTGGATAAAAATAAAAAACACTTAATAAACCGGCAATATAAAATATAACACCATTCCAATCTTTCAATTCCTTTTCTCTCATTAGGATACCGACAACTTTGATATACAGTTTATTGAAACGATGACTCTTGAAACGGATCAAATCCAAAATGGTGATGATGATTAATGCAATAGTTAATGGTCCTGTGACATCGGAAACTTCAACACCTTTGGAATATAGATATAAAGTGATCACTCCAATACTGGAATGGAACAGTTTTCTTGGGATCTCGTATTTCCTTATCCGTTGAGCCATACTAAGTGGCACATCTTCTGAGAATTTTTTGCTCAATATTATCAATTCTTCAGTGTCGTCATCGACATCGACGAGATCCAGTTCGTCATCTATCATGGTAGTTTCATCGCCCATCATGGTGTAATCGTTGGAGGTGGTGTTGTTGGTGTAGTCCGGATCATACGTGGAATCGTATTCTTCTTCTATGTCTATGTTTTTGTCATCGTCATCTGATGATATTACTATAGGATCTTGTCTGCTTATTTCTTCTGTCATGCTGTTGTATAGTTGTGTAATTGTTGTCTTGTTGTTGTTGTCTTGTTGTTTTGTTTTGTTTTTGTTTTTTTTCTGCTAAAATAGTTAGTGGCACGGGTCAATATGGCAGAGCTTTAGCAGAACAGTTGTATAGAGCATATCATTGTTATGTTGTACATTGGTGTATAAGTATGGTATGGTGTAGTATGGTGTAGAATAAAACGGTGGAACAATCCCTTTTATCTGCTGTTACCAAAACCACCTTTATCGAAATGTGGTTCCACTATATATCAGTATTACTATGTTTATCATCTTTGATCAAACCTTCCCCAATCACAGGTTACCGCAATATCACCACTCCTGAGCTTTTCCCCTTGTCAAATGACTCCATCGAAGATGTGCAATTCCTTCAATCATTAATGCATTCTTCAAGTGCTGATTTTTCATCAGCTGCTGATAATTACGCTAAAAAATATGAAGTTCGTTTAACTGGTGAAATCGACTCCAATGGGTTAGAAGCTGCTGTGCCAATCACCTCGTGTCACGATAGTAGAAGTGGATCCGGTGGTGACATATCCTTTAGTATCAGTATTGGCATCACTACAAGTTCATCATTGGCTGCTAAATTGAAAGAGACTTATTTGAACATCTTTTCCGGTTCAGGCAATGTGGGAGTGTCCAATACCTTTTCAGTGTCATCTTCGTACGCGTGCAACGTGCCAAAGGGTTCAAGAGGACAAATCTGGGCTCTGGCCTATGTAGCTCTGGGTCCTGTTCAACATCGTAGTGTTTACGTCGATAATAACAAGAGAGGTGCGGTGGTTGACAAGAGCGAGTGGTCCGCTAGTTATATCACGAAATTGCCACGTAGTGTAGCCCCGTTGTTCAGTTGCAGAACTGACCAGTATGCCTTGTGCTCTGTGCCAGTGGGTAGTGCTATCAACATCCCCTTGGTGCAAGGTATCCCAGATGATGAATAAAGAGTTAAAAATAAACTTTTTCTCTTGTCGCAGATCAAATCACTTTAATAAAAATAAAAATAAATAAAATTTAACAAAACAAAAATTTATTAAAATTTGTAACGTAAGTAAAATCCTTGTTGATCCAATACCTATTTCCGTGTCACCATATCGTTGATGTCGATCAGGTATTTATAAGGGGGATGTCATCAGAGGATGAGACAGGCTATACGGAACATGACACTCAAGAGCCCAACAAAGAGCAACAACAACAACAGCAAGAAGAAGAAGAGGAAGAACTCCCCATCGCAGATCTAAATCAACAACAACACCAGCATGTACATGATTATAATTTCCCAACTTCAAATCCACTTCCCATCCATCAACACAGTTTTTACTCCGAGCAAGATGTATTGTTTCAAGACCTGACTTTCCAACCATACCCTCAGTTTATACCGAGAAATAATAATACGACAACAACAACAACACCAACCCCCATCATTACTCATCAGGCTATAAATAGACATCCACAACAACATGGCAAAATATATAGACATAAGAAGGCAATAGATAACTTGAGTATCAGTAGTGGGTTAAACACAGTTCATATCAAGGATGAATCAATGATGCCACCACCAATTGTGAAAAGAGAAGAACAAGATGATGATGATCAAGGAAGTAGCAAGTCTAAAAAATTAAAATTAGACCCAAATATTGCATTAAAAGAATCAGAATTGATGATAAGAAACAAGGCAATTGAATCGTTATTACTTAAAATTGAAATTGATGAATTTGCCAAAGATTTAAATATAACGATACCTGATATTGAAAAATTTCAAGCGACAAGACCCACAGTGAAGAAATCACAAGAACGGGAAAGAAATAAAAACATATTTGCCATTCGATGTTTATTTGAATGTTTTGAATCTGTACATCAAGCTTTACATTTCGATAATTTCCAATCCAAAATATTGTATAATTCGATCAAAAGTGTTAAACTTACACTGAAACAACCACCAAGTTCCTCGTTACAACAATCAAAATCACAAAACAGTTTCATCGCGACACCGAGATCGGTGATTTATTCAAGTTATATGTTAATCTGTGATATTTGTAATGTTGAATATTTAGGACAATCTGGTATTGGGAAATTGGTGAGAATTGCATTCCCCTTGATTACAACAAAGAGATTAGGTACAAGAGGTAATTCTAAATATCATTACGTTGGCATCAAGGCCAAGCCATGGATTAAAGAATTGGTTGATGTGTATGAACTGGGTGAATTCCATTTCCAAATGTTTGACCCATCTCCTCCACCACCACCACTGGCACTGGCACTGGCACCACCACCACAATCGATATCATTCGATGATGATTCATATGAATTTAGGAATTTTTTCCAACAACCGACAAGTTCCAATATCAAACCGGGACAAGAATTCACGTTGGATTTCAAATTCTTTGATAAGATAGATGATGATGCAATGGTGTTACGATTTTATCAACATTTATCAAATGGTGATTTGGATAAGATGATTGAATTTATAATGAAATTGAATGATGATGTCAATTTACATACACTTTTCAACAAGACGTTATTATTTTTAAGCCCATTGTCTTATCAATTAGGTGAAACCACTTTGTTAAACAATTTGAATTATGTCAGTTTGAATTTAAATGCGTTTAATGGGTTAAATGCAAATGATTATATAACGATGAAGTTTTTCACAATTTGTTTAACGAGATTAGTTAAACTGTCACGATGTTCATTAAGTTTATCAAATGTCTTGTTTTTATACCATCAAGAATTATCAATGAATTTCAAATTTTTGAAAATTGGTGATATTATAAATTTAGAAGTTGATGATTTAAATGGTCGATTTTTATTCTTGAATTTTTTCAAAAATTTTGAAAATTTCTTAATCAATATCCCAACATTATTAAACGTCACCGATGATGATGATGACGACGAGGAGGAATCACATGATGAAATCATTCAAATATCATCATTTTTCAATAAATTTAATAAATTAATCATGAAAAATTTCGTTGAATTTCTCATCATTGAAATACGGAAATTTGAAACGAGAAATTTGAAATATTTGATAATGACATTCTCAAAGATAATAACAAGTATAAATGATGAAATCTTACGAAATAATGAATTGAATATGAATTTCAATAATTGGTGGATACTAAATTGTTGGTTAAACGAATGGTTAAATTTTTGTTGTGAATTAGTTTCATTTAAAGATGATCAATAACGCATTTTCCAATCAACTTGATTCATCATCATGCTACATACATATATCATCATATCATCATTTAGGCTCGTGTCGGGGGGAGTTTTACATTCAATTATTTATTTTCATTCTTTGTTCGTTCAATCATTCATTTAAACATTATGGGAGGAGCATTATATTAAACGGTTTCAGGATGGTTTTTACTATTATTATTATTATTATTATTACATAAACAAACAAACAAGCAAGCAAGCAAGCAAAAATTGGGCATTTGGAATGGCATTTACATATAAATTTATATCAAATCGTTGCATTTTTTTTTTTTCATTTCATTATTATTATTATTTCATATTTCTATCCATTCATTCTTTCTTTATAAGAGATTTTTTTTTTTGGTTGTTGTTCATACAATTCTGTCATATACATTCATGACTCTTCATATCTTTCAAGGGGAAGAAACAATCTTTCAAGAAAAGGATGACAAAAAAAAGTTAGTTCATAATTAATAGTTTAAAAATTTTTATAATTATATTTCCGACTCAACTTCCACCTAATCTATGACCTCTACCTTTAAACCCACTTGTTGTCGTTGACGTTGTAGAAGATCCTGAAACTTTAACAGCGCCACCACTATTATTATTTGTGAAATTATTTCTTGGTCTTTCATATGCAACATTGGCATTACCAGTGACAAATTTTCTAAACCAACTTGGAGCAGGTAAATAACCATCATAATACAATTCTTCAATGTTTTGATTTCTTAAAGAGTTTAAAGTACCAACTCTATTAGCAACAGGTTGTGGATTATTTCTCTTGATTAAACTCATCAATGGACCCAATGTTCTCGTCTCGAGGCAATTATAAATATAACCACTAAACATCCCCATTGCCAGCTCGATGAAATCCTGTTTACCATTTAATAATAATCTGAATCCCAATGCAACAACGGGTAATATTGCAGCTTTCATCGTGATGAAGTAAAAATTAACTTGTTCATTTCTATTTGATATTGACCATGTATAAGTTAAAGCACATAACAATGCACTTTGTAACGACAATGCATTTGTTATTGAAGTTGATAATAATATCAACGGAATGATAATCACATAATAATAAGCATAATCAACAAGATGGATAAATTTCTTCTCTTCCAATCCTCTTGAATATGAATAAATCATATATAAATCCATCAATGATTGCATGGGTTGTCCATTTATATTACAAACGAAAAACCCTGTTAGGACTCTATAAAATTGCCAATTACCAATTATCCATGGCCAATAACATGCTAAATTACTTGGATTGATTAAATCAATGGCAAATAATCCAGCCACTGATAATGATGTCAATATAAGGATTCTAGTCACTGGTGGAATATTAGCAACAAATCTATTTGTAATAGTTAGTAAATATATATTAATCATCTTTAGTTCGCATATTGAACTTACTCTTTCAACTCGGACATGATGGTATGATAGTTTTATCTAGTTGATTTATCCTTTATCGATAAACGCTTGTTCAGTAAATTACAACAAAGTAAAAAACAGCAACAGAAAAATTGTACAACCCCCAAACAGCCCCAGTTCTACATCCATCTATATATCTATATACTATATACACCTATATATAGATAGATATATCTACCTAGATATAGGTATAGGTTAGTTGTTATCATATTGATGATGAGTAACTACAAACTGAATAGTGAATGGGGGCTTTGTAACAAGGTATTAAGGCAATTTAGTCACATAGAGATGTATATATATATCGGTTTTTGATAACATTACGTGGAGTGTGTGTAATTCACCCCATGATATTTATAGTATACACAGATGGCTACATAGATGGATATGTACCATTGCCAATTTCCAGTTGAAGTTGCAGTTGCGATAGCCGAGAATGAGTAATAATAGTTGATGGGGAATGGGTAAGTTTATATACACAGACACCTCTCAGATCAAAGATGACTTCAACCAAGGGGGAAAACCCCACTTCCAGACACGGATCGTTGATGTCCCTGTATCTCTTTATCTGTGTATCTATCTGTTTATCTATCTGTTTATCATTGAGAAAGAGACAATTGCCAGAGCAGCACTCGAACGTGTGAATGGCATGATACGTGTCTTGAGGTATATGTACCAGCCATCACACATAGTCATATACTGCTATATAGTACTATGTAGCGCTATATAGATGTATAGTCGTACACGGAGACAGGAGGCTACAAGTGCCCAAAGAGGAGAAGCAGCAGGTGCCTCTGCCCCCGTTTCCCTATAACAGAGGTCTCCATACATAGTACTATATAACAGTATACAGTACAGAGAAAAGAGGAAACTGCAAGGACCCCCCTCCATTGGTCCGTTTTTTGGTGTATAGATGACTGACTGACTGACTCAGTGACAGGTGTGTTTGCTCCAAGTTGTTGCTTCTTGTTATGGTGCTTTGTTGTAAGTGGACGGCTTTAAGTCCAACATTTCAAATAAGGCACAAGAAATGGAAAAAAAAACATTTTGTGGGGAAATTAGACAGGTTTGATTGACACAATAATAAAACATACCAATTCACCATTATATCTCACTGGACAAATTAAAGTTGATGACCCCATACCCATCTTATTTATACTAAATATATATATAATAACATTGTCTCGGAGGTGCCGCTTAGATCAATTATTTTCCATTTCCCATTTTCCCACCACATATCAAAGAATGCATTGATCAAGATGACAACAGATTTAATCAGTCTCCCATCTATAAATTCCATCAATAATTCATTTGCGCAAGCTTCTAAAGAGCAATATGAATATGATGATGATGACATTTCATCATCTTCTCAATCTTTTGAATCATCATCACTGAAATTTGCAAATGGTACAACAACAACACCACCACAAAAGAGGAAAAGAGTTCGTACCGGTTGTTTAACATGTCGTAAACGTCATCGTAAATGTGATGAAGAACATCCAAAATGTCAAAGTTGTCAACAAAAAGGCTTTGAATGTGTTTGGCCCGTTAAGACCGGTGTGTTTGTCAATAATTCTCAATGTGATTTCAACAATAGATCTGGTCGTCGTAAAATTGGTAATAGAATTGGTGATAAAATTATCACCACAATTCAACAGGAGAGAATTCCAGCAAGCTTGGAGCCAATTGCAAAGCAAAGATCTTCATCCGTTGGTACTCATTTTGTAATCAATGATTCATCATCAGTACATCATCAACAACCACAGCAACAACCAACACCATCTTCTTCACTGAGTAATTTAGGTTTTTCACAAAAAAGATCACATTCGGAATTCACTGGAATGGCTGATTCACCAACAACAACAATAAGCAGCACTGGTGGTGGTAATTCATTGAATTTCCCCATACCAATCCCCATCACCACCAGTACAACATCTTACACTACAAATGCATTGAGTAAATATTCTGATAATTTACAAGCTATAAGCTTACTGCCATATAGTACCAATAACAATGGTACAAATTCCAAGATGGATTTACCAAGTTTATTAAATGGTGGTGAAATTGATTATAATATAAGAGGTTCAAATAAATTTAACAATACCAATTCAACAAGTACCATTTCACCAAGAACAACTTCATCTTTTATCAAACAAGATGGTTCATTAGATGATTTCTTTGCAAATATTGATTCGGATTCCGTTATGGATCATAATGATTATAATGATTTACATAACATCTTGCGTGATTTTATGTATTTGAAAAATAACAATACCAATGTCTTGGATATTGATAATACTAGTAATAACAATGATGACACGTTGGCTGCCGATTTATTTTCATTACCTGATGATATAAGAACTTTTGAAGATTTAATAGATGTCCATTCCGATGTCATTATCAATGAACCACAAATTTCCGATTTGGAAAGATCAGAATTGATGAGAAATTTCACCATGGTTATTGCTCCATCTTTGGATATGTTTGATGTTCGCAAGCATTTTTCCCGTGTGGTCCCCAGATTGGCAATGGAATGTCCTGCATTATTATATGCTATACTTGCATATTCTGCAAAGCATCTTGAAAGATTGGAGAGTAATCAAACAACAAATAACACAAGAGGGAACAGACTGGTTGAATTTTATAAATATTCATTACATTTATTGATTCCAACGATCAAAACCAACACCATTGATTTGAAAATCGTTTGTGCATGTGTATTGTTGTGTTGCTTGGAGATGATGTCTTCATCACCAATGAATTGGAGACGTCATTTAGAAGGTTGCTTTGCCTTGTTTACATCTTGTAATATCAATGGTTTTAGTAAAGATTCATTATCAAGAGCTATATTTTGGACATTTGCCAGAATGGATATCTGTTCTTCAATAATTTCAGAAAAAACCACCATTATACCATTCAAGAATTGGATACCATCAAATTGGTCAGAATATAATTTGAGACGTAAATTTACCAGTGATGAATATAATGAAACTGATATGTATGCAAATTTAATGGTTTTCCTATGTTCAAGAGTTATGGATTTATTATATAACGTTGAACCGGAAATTGATTCCAAATTTGATGTCGAATGGGAAAAATTATGGGAAGAGTTGAAAGATTGGGAACTGAATAGACCAAATGATATGTTGCCAATAATATCATTTTTCGATCCATCCCCTTCGTCTTCTACTACTACAACAACCACTACATCATCGCAACAACATGCAGCAACTCCTGAAAGATTTCAATCATCACCATTCCCCACAGTTTTATACACAAATGCTCTGGCAATCTCTGGTAATCAAATGTTTCACATGGCTGTTATATTAATGATGCAAAACAAACCAAGGTTGTATAAATTCCCCTTGATCCCAAGTGGGAACAAGTATAGCATGATCCATAGATCTATAATGTCCCACGCTAGACAAATCATCGCCATCAGCGTCACAAATAGGGATCATGGTGCATGGATCAATATGATTCAACCATTTTGGATCGCTGGGAAATTAATGGGTGCTGAGGAGGAACAAAAATTGATTTTGAAAACTATAAAGGAACTGGAGGAACTGACTGGTTGGGCTATTGCATGGAGAGGAAGAGATTTAGTTGAATATTGGAATCGTAACATTTAAATTGATATATATATTTGATATATTTTGTTTTGCTTGATGAACTTTCTTTTATATAGTTTTTTTATTTATTTATAATGACAATTGTTTAATATGACTTATGAATTCTGCTGTATCTATGAAGTGACCTTCGCCAGTTGACCATTGTCAATGGCTCTGACTGGTGCGTACTGTTCATATGTATATCTATATCCCGGTACCAAACAGCCCCTGTTTCTCTCTCTCTCTAGTTAGTAAACACACACACACAAAATCCGGTTAATTTTTCCTTCACATCAAACCATCAACTCTACATCTACATCTACATCGATATCAACTCATACGATACGATATATACGATATATATACCGGGAAATGGCTAGATTATCAGGATTACAAAAAGAAGTCATCAGTCTTTATAGATCTTGCATCAGGGCTGCTTATAAGAAACCAATCGTGAGTCGTTGCTATTTTGTCAATCCCACACATCAATACCAACCATCGATACCTAATTATGAATGACTATGCCGATATATGTATACATCTGGATCAACATAGATCCATAGACATCGTATTGAACACAGAGGTATGAGCATAGAGGTTTAATGCAAAGTGGCATATAACATAGAGTACTAACAATAATGAATAGGAAAATCGTCAAAATTGGATAAATTATATCCATTTAGAATTCAACAAGAGTAAAGTATTACCAAAGAAGGAATTTGCCACTATTGAACATTTATTAAGAGTTGGTTATAAACGTTATGAAATGTATTCAAGTGATTCGATACGAAATGTTCATTAATCTATATTGGCAACTGCAAAGAATCTTGTATATAGTGATATAGTGATATATCGATGACATGTCATGGATTACAATAATATCATGTAAAGAACTCATTAAATCATCTATATATAACTATGTAGGTCTATCGTATAAAAATATCGTTAAAATTATCAAGAATGAATTCCAATACAGAAGTTCTTGAACCCATATCAATTATTTCTCTCTCTGGGTTAACATCTCTCATCAATGTTGGACCAAATACAACTGAGATATTTTTCAATGTCATCTTGTTAACATTTGAATGTTGGAAAATTTTTAATAAATGTTCTAATATTATTGTTAAATTCTTGACATTTAAATCTGGTAATTTATTTATTAAAAATTTCAGTTGTTCAATTTGAATTGATGATGGTTGTAATGAATTTAATTCAATAAATGATGAATAATATTCATATGGAATTATAGGATTAGGTAATTTTCTCAAGTATCTTTTCAAAACACTCGACACTGCATTAATATCTTGATCCATTAATTCATTTAAATTTTTCAATTGTAATGATGATTCTCCATTAAATTCTTTAAATGCAATTTCCAATTTTTCCACAAGTAAAGATCCACCACTTATTCTATAAATTCCCTCTGTTTCTAAACCATTATTTTCAATTTGTTCAATACACTTGTTTATGATAAATGGTGTTTGACTCTTTTCATATTGACATCTCAATTCTAATGCGACTCCAAATAATTCTCTTGGATCTAATTTCCGTACTGGTGAATTTGATGATGTGTTAGTTGTTGTTGTTGATGATTGTAAAAATTTTGGCATCATCTTGTTATTATTATTGTTGTTATTACTGGAATTACTATTTGTGATGATATTCTCTTCTGAATTAAATGAATTAAATGAATCATCCAAATCCTTTGATATGTTATAATTTGAAGGTGATGATATGATTAAATCCTTGGTTTTGGATAATTTTGGTCTTCTCCAAAATCTTGGTTTTTGTCTTGGTTGTTTCAATTCCAGTACATCTTCCACTTGTACTATTGTATCTTCATTAAGATTATTAGATGAACTGGATCTAGGTTGAATTTGAGGTGGTGGTGGTGGTGGGGGACCATTATTTGAAGTTGATGATGATGAATTGTTGTTGTTAGCTTTCAAATAATCATTTAATACAGAACTTGATGATGATGATTGCAATTTGGAACTGTAAATAGAACTTTTATCATTTTTCAAAATATCCAATTGTTTACGTTGATCTGAAATTTCCAAATTTAATTTTGCCTTCTCCAGTGATAATGTTTCAATTTCATTTTTTAAACTTGTCTTTATAGCAGTCATATTATGAATTTCTGCTCTTAAAGTTCTTAATTCTAATTCTGTTTGTGTATGTAAATTGGAAAATTCAAGATTAGAAGTATCACTAATTGCCTTTACATGATGACTTGCTCCTGTAGCAGTAGTGGAGGTGGAAAATTTTGGATCTGATGGAATTGGTGGAGTTCTATAAGCCAGTGTTGTCAGTGGTGTTGGTTCTTCTGTAGTTGGAGGTAAAGTAGTTTTAGAATTAGAATTACTCAAATCTAATGAACCACTAATACTTCTCTTATGACGATGGAAAAAATTCTTTGGTGATCTTATTGACATTGATCTTGTTATTCCTTGTGAAATTTTCTCCTTTGTTGGAGATTTTGGAGTTCCAGAAGAACCAAATTTGAAATTTTTAGAATTTTTATTTGGTGTAGTGATAAAATCTTGTTCAGATTGTTGTTGTTGTTGCTGCTGTTGTGGTAAACCCAAATTTTCAATATTTAAACCCTTTGGATCTTTTGAACTATTCGAATAATCAAGATTAATATCCATCTCCACATAACTATTGTCCTTATCATCATTATTATTAGAATCAAGTGGATCATTTAAATCATCAATTTTTTGTGAAGAAGAATCCATAACAACTGCTTTTCTATTAGCTGCATTTTGTGGGGATAATGGAACAAATCTTTGTGTTGGAGATTTTAAAACTTGTAAAGATTGTTTAGTGATTGTATCTTTGTTGTCATCATTACTCATGGTATTTTCAATGGAGACAGGAGGTTCTAATGTGGTGGTGGTGGTTGGATTATTTCTTTGAGGAGATCTCACTGGTATATCTAATATGACATCTAATTGATCTTCCTTTGAAGAAGAATTATTTTTAGTGTTTAACGTTTCCTTGGAGAATTGTGGAGTCATCAATACTTCGACATTGGATGAAGATGATGAAATGGAATCAAATGGAATTTCCGGTAAATTTTTATCCAACATTTCACTTGTCACTATACTTCTACGATCCAAAGATCTTGATCTTGTATTATTTTGTTCTTCTTGTTGTTTTAAAAGGGCTTTTTTTTGCAGATCTTGTTTCCTCTTTTTTTCCAATAATCGTTCATGACATGGCATACAAAATAAACCTTTTGAAGTTCTTGCATATCTTAAATCTTCAATTTTGCTCTTACATGAACGACAACAAAAACATGAAGAACAATAAGCTTGATCACCAGTTAATATGGCAAGATCATCAATTTTTTTCCCACAATTTTTACAAGAATATGAACAACTTGAACAAACCAATGCACCAGTTCCTAATACTAAGAAATTACTTTGAACTCCTAATAATTTATCACATTTTGAACATTTGAAACAATAAGTATGCCAATGATCATCTTTTGATGGTATGTTAGTAATATGTTGTGTGGGTAAAAAAAGATTAGCAAATAAATAAAAGACTCACCTCCTAATTCATACGCGTGTCCTTCATTAATTGGTAAATTACATTTTTTACATAAACTCGATTGTAATTCCTCTGAGCCATCCGTGGATGTGGTATCCTGATCCTCGTCATCATCATCATCATGATCGACATCATCATGTATTGATAAAGAGTATTTATCGGATTGATCCATATTGATATTTAAGAATTGATCATGATGTGATAATGGCACTGTAGGATGTTGAACTTGAACGGATACGTTATTATCTGTCATAGTGATGATGGTGGTGATGGTGATAATGAAAAATGAGTGATGATAGATGTATGTATGGAAGTTGGCGGTGTTGGCGGGTGTTTGAAGGCTGAATAGATCTGTATTTGACTTGATTAAATCTTGAATTTGAAAAGAACGTGAACAGAGTGAGTGGGTGTAAAAACAAAGTGTAGACAGAGACACAGACACGTAAGATGTAAGGGTGAATGCAATGGATGATTATATAAAGTAAGTAAGTGTATCTATCTATCCTTCTATATATATATGAAGATATAATTAGAAATCCTCTGGCCACTGAGTGTTTTTCCTTCTCTTCAAACAAGAATTTTAATTTAAACAAAATTACCGCTTTTGGTCTTATTCCACACAGTGCTATACAACACTATCCACACAGATCAGAGACATTTCAATGCAATTGACAAGGGGTAGCCCATATATATATATATATATATATGAGACACCCATATCTATATATAGCATATACAATATTTATATATAAGACACATTCAGTATCTAATAACCGTGCCTGCTTCTCTGTCTCATTCGATCCCGTTAAGAAAATTTATTCAATTAACAAAAAATTTATATTTCATATAGAAGTATAGAGATATAGAGATATAGATACAGTGCAAGATGTCAGTATATTTACAATCAGTTATACCAAAGAGACTTGTATCCAAGGTGAAACCAGATATAATCCACCATTTACAAAAAAACTACAATGCAAACATCAATATAACACCATTATCACTGCAATTGATACCAAATTCGATATTAACAGTTGATGGTAATGCAGCAAATGTTGCCATCACATATATGAAATTACATTGGTATTTCAATGGGAATTTCATCGATTCTGATGATGATAATTTGAAACAATATTATGTACGTGGTTTGGACAAGATTCATAGACCACTGTTTTTAATACCACATGATTTCAAATTACAATATGCTAAAATTGATCATGAGGAGAAAATAAAGGAATTTAAGAGACAATACAAGAGTATAAGTCTTTTACCATTTGAAAATTGGTCATATGATATTTGGAATGTTGATAAAAATGATGTTTCCAACTTGTTGAAATATTTATTATTAAACACCACAGAGACTAGGAAATTTTTCCAAACAGAATTGCAAGGAGGATTAATGTCATTAACAGATGATGATTTAATCACTGCTGATGTGGTGTTGAGTAAGAAAGATTTGGATTTTTTACAACAAGATCAAGCAGTTAGATATACACATCTTTGCAGTAATTATCTCTGTGATATTAAAATTGACACTGATTTATACGATGATGAACCTGATCGTTTAAAAGATTTGCCATTGATAAAATTAACAGGTCCAGCACAAATGGTTGCCAATTTAGAAAAAATGTTTGAAATGATTAAAACAGATTATCGTGAGTCTAATTACAACGTTTATAACAACAACCGTTCTCGGTCTGATAATCGTTTTAAATCAGATTACAGATCCCGTGGTGTTTATCATCATCACTAACCCCTATACCTTGTATACTTGTATATATATCTATATCGTATTCTTGTCACTATAAAAGTTTTTTGTAAAAGAAAATTCAAATTCAAATTGGAAAAACAAAATTTATTCACTTAAACAACAACAAGACATAGACATAGACATCTATAAATCTATAAGGATATAAGATATATATCATATATATCACATCATAGATACCAGATACCAGTTCATATATATATATATATATAACATACACAACATAAACATGTCAGAATCAATACCTTCATCATCATCATCAGATCCAAGTTCATTCTTATCAAACATCAAAGGAGAACAAGTGATTGTTAAATTGAGAAGTGGAATAGAATATCATGGTGAGTATTTCCCTATACCTATACCTATACCTATACCTATACCTACATCTAGATATAGAGATATAGATATAGATAGATGGCTAGTACATAACACATAGATATAATACTAACAACTACAACATAGGTTTATTACAAAGTATAGATGGATATATGAATATCGTGTTGGAAAGTACAAAGGAGTTTTCACAAAATGAGTTGATCAGGAAATATGGAGATGTGTTTATTAGAGGTAATAACGTGTTGTATATAAGTGCTATATAGTTCTATACCTCTATACCTCTATCACTATATATCGGTGTAAGTAAGTAAGTAAGTAAGTAATCTGCCATTACACACAGTGTCACTAACCGCCTATAAGATGTATGTCCAATCAATTGTTGGAATTCTTTTAACGGAAAAAAAAAAAAACTTTTAATATCAACACATTTACATAGAACAACAACAAGTATAAACTATAACAATATATACACTATGTCATTTGTTGCTAGACGTTCATTATCCACTTTGATCCCACCAAAGATCGCCTCTGCAAAAGTATGTCCCTTTGCACCCATCACTCAATTCTATATCTATATATATCTATATATATACTAACTATATAATTTAACCATAGAATTTAGGATCTAATCCATCAGCAAAGAGAATGGAACAAGTTGTTTCATTTTATAAGAAATTACCACAGGGACAAGCAACATTCCCAAAACTGAGTGGTCCATGGGGTAAATATAAGAATAAATATTTTGATGGTGATAACGCTAGTGGTGTACCAGTTTTACATTTAGCATTTGGTATCTTGGGGTTAGGTTATGGTTTGGAATATTATTTCCATTTAAGACATCATAAACAACATTAGGATGTTTATCAAACACTACATCCAACTACAATGAATACAATTAGATTTTATCATATTCATTTGATATGTTTATGATTTTTATTAATGAATTTTATATATATATATATATATATACACGTATATTCTTTTTCATATTACCCACTGAATGTAGAACACCTTGTCTCATTATGTAAATTCCCACATTTAACACAACAATATCGTGTCTTACACCTAACACATTGATATTTACTATTATTACCACAAATTGAACAAATTAACAATTTACTCTTGATATTAATACCTTCATCATCATCACCAACTTCAATTAATTTCCATATCGTTTTGGTCAATATCGATTCATTCTCATCGAGATAATTATTCAATCTTTTTTTAGAATTTAAAATCTTCTTCACAGTCAGTGTTTGCTTCCTTTGTGAATGTTGTTGTAATGCCTTTGGTAATTCTAATCGACTAGTCATATACTGTTCATTATAATTCTCCCTATCCAATTCTTGTAATCTCTTTTGTGATTGTCTCTCCTCTTTAGTGATAATCATCTGTGCATCATCATCTTGATTATGTCCATGGGCATTCGCCTCTAATATCGCAAGATTATAATTGATCTTTGTATGTTGTGTTGTTGATCTTTGCTTACGTCCATTTTTCTTACCAACACTGTTATCTATCACATCATTGTCATACGTTATTGGTCTTTTCAAATCTTGTCTTTGTCTAGTGCTTATCTCTTCTACAAGTGACATCGTTAATCATATATAATAGTATTATGATATTTATATATAATTTTTAATTTTTCCACTATATACACGCCTCTAAGCTCAAGATCAATTTTTCTTCACATCATCAACATCATCTTTACTTTGCAAGACACCACCTTTCTCAAATGGAGCATCCTTCTCAGCTTCTTCCAACATCGGTTTGATCCCAGTCTTTATCAAATGCGTCTATATCCCTTTAGTTAGTAATTTATCATTCCACTCATTCAATACCTATATATAGACAAATCACTCACCTCAATACATTCACGATATTCAAACCATAATTCTTCACATTCATTTGTCAACTATTCCAAATGTTAGTATATATCTCATTCTCAAAACCCGCAATATAAAACACAACATACACTTAGACCTTTTAAAAACTCTATTCCATTTATGTTATGGTTAGTATTTCAAAACAAGATAAATATATTGATATAGTATAGTACTAACTTTCAGTATACCACCCATTGAAACAATCATCATATTTTTTTTTCAAATCTGTACATTCAGGTGCAAAGCTATTAGACATTATATTACCCATTTGTTTCCTTTATAAATATATATATATTACAACTCCTTACTATACCTATTCCTAATCAACAAGATGAACAACTTTTTCACAGAAAATTCACACAACAACAACCACAAAAACAGCCCCTGTTTTCACGGGTTCTCTTCATCTGACCAATCTATATCGTTTGTCTTGTTAAACTCTTGAAATTTGTTATCCAATATGGAATCCAACTCATATTGGTTGGTCAATTGTGGAGGCTTCTGTTGCACACTACCACTATCATCATCACTAGCAACACCAGCACCCAGGCGTTGATTGATATTTGTCAATGTGAATTGTGGAGGTTGTTGTAAAGATGAATCATCAGCACCGACAATTTCTTTCAAATCATTAGTCTTTGATTGCAGTATTACCCTTGATGGTGTCCTCTTATTTTGATCTTGTCCTTTGACAAATGACATTGTCCTCGGTGGTGAATTGGCCATTTGTATCGAATCAATCGTTGATATGTTTTCACCCTGTTGTTGTTGCTGTTGTTGTTGCCTTTTCTTCAAAGGTGAAAATGATGTCAATGAAGGTGGTGCAATCTCGGGACTATCATCAAATATCCCCTTTTTCTGTCTCTTGTTGGGTGTTAATCTGATCTTGTAAGCTTTATGGAAATTGATTTCTTCCTCTTTATTAATATTTTGGAAAATTGACGAAGTTGTCATATTCAAATCACCACCACTAGCACCACCACTAGTACTACCACCAATTGGTGGTGGTGATGAAGGTGGTTGTAAATCTGATGATTCAAATTGTGAACTTTTGCCTTTTTTCGGTGTCGATCTTATCAACGTTGATTGTTCTTGTTCTTGTTCATCATCATTCACTTGATTATAATATCTATCAATTATACTTTGTCCACCTGTAGTTGTAGAATCTGCATTGTTATTATTATTACTACTATCATTACCAACATTACGATCCAACTCCATATCATCATCATCATTTTGCTTTTGTTGTTGTTGTTGTTGATGGTGATCTTCTGAATACTTCATAGATTCTTCAACACCACTGAATTGAACATTTGCTGAATCTTCAAAAAAATTCTTCCAAAATTTACTACCATCCCAAAGTTTCTTTGATGATTTAGCATATGATTGTATTATCGGGATCAATGAATCATTGATAATCTTGTTTGTCTTTCCTAAATTTCTATCGATATCTTGTAATGTCAACGTTATCTCTTGTTCTAATCTTTCCAATTCCAAAGTTTGTTGCTTTGTAGAGTCAAGTCCTTCATCGGTCAATGTAGTGGATCCAGCCAATGTAGACCTAGATGTGTATATAAGAGATTTCCTGTTGTTGTGTATATTTGATGATCGTGACATTGTGTGGTTGGTTGTACTTGTTTGTATTATATTAGTCTTTGTTTTTTTTTTTACGCGTTTTGATAAGTTTTATATAAAAACTTTGATAATATTAACTAATAAACTTATAAAAATACATTTGAATATTAATACTTGGCAGCACTTACAACACTTGATACTGAACGAACTTTATGAACTTCATTAGATGAAGAATCATTATCAGGGACATCGGCATATTCATCGGTACCTAATTGAGAAATATCAAACCCGGTACTTGTCAAATATTCCAAGAATAAATGATCTTCTCTTTCAACAGCTTCTTGATCAACAGCAGGTAAACAAAACAATGCCAAAAATGCACTGAAAACACATAAACTAGAAGCGACCCAAAATGGCAGTTGTTGTCCTTTTATAGTATCCGCACCTCCAGCACGTCTTTGAATTACGGGGAAAACCCATGTTCCAACAAATGCACCAATTTTACCAACAGCTGCGGCAATACCATAATATTGACCTCTTATTGGGGTAGCACTAGTCTTTGAAGCTAATAATCCAATATTATCACCTGGTCCAAATTCTCCCAAGGTTAAAAATATACCATATACAACGGTAAATGCAGCAATATGTTTATTTAACCTCTCCAAGCAACCAGCCATGATATAACCAATCATTGCTTGTAATGAAACACCAATAACAATGGTTATTCTTGGACCAAAATAATCAGCGGCAACGGCACCTAAGAATGCACCTGGAATATAAAACAAATTTAAAACAACATTCCAACCAAATGTACTATACAAGTCATCACCTTTAACAACAACACTCAAAATGTTCGAAGAGTACAACCCAAAGGCATAAACACTAAAATCATAAAGAAACCAAATGATAGAAACAACAGTTAATCTGAACCAATAAAATTTAATAACTCTCCAATATGGAACTCTAACTTTTTGAAATCTATATTTTTGAAATTGTTCACCTTCATCATATTTCAAACGCATGAAAAAAAGGGCAATTGGTGGTATAGCACCAAGACCCAAAGTGACTCTCCAAACTGGAGTTAAATGCTTTGGAGTACAAATCCATAACATAACCATTGGAACAAATGAACTAACGACAAATCCAACATCAATCATAAAATTTGTAAACCAACAAAAATATCTATTTCTATGACCACTTGGCAATAAAGCAGACAGTTCTGCACAAGCCACAGAACCCAGAGGATATTCACCACCTATACCAATACCTAAGAAAAATCTGTACAGGGTCAACGCAGCTAACATTCCATTGATTGAACCTCCAGCTCCCCATGATGCAGAAGTCAAGATGGCAAATAAGATTAATATTATAGTGGAGGCAATCATGGCAAATTTTCTTGAATGATAATCGGAAACGTAACCAAAGAATAATTGTCCCAACACGGTACCTGCAAAGGCAATAGATGATACATTAGAAATGGCATTTGAACTAGCGTATTCCACTGGATACAAGATACTTAAACAAGTTGATACCGTTGATATAGAGTTATTGACATAACCATCCGAGAACAATCCAGCACCAGCGGTAAAAATAGTCCATAACATTTGTGATTTTGGAGTTTTCAGTTTTTTATATTCAACTTCAATTTGTTCCTTCTTCTTCAGAGCTTCACTAACTTCTGGAGCAACATCCAATTCAGCACCGAGATCAGACACCGTGGTGGCATTATTACGTTTGCGTAATATAACCATCTCCTTTTCCGCTCTTGGAATCCAACGATAGGCAAAATCACCAAATGAATGGGGTAAATCTCTTGTAGCCATTTTGTTTATGTGTACTTCTGTGTGTGTATATATCTATTACTAGGATCAGAAGTCAAGATTATAAATTACTTTTGTAGGACATGTATAAGTGTAAATATATAAATATAAATACAGGAGATGTGAATATTATTATATATAACTGCCGCGAAACGAGCCTTGTTGCACATGTACGCTTCACTTTCCCAGTAAATTCATTTTTTACAAGGGAAAAAAGAAAATTTTAGAAATTTTTGTTTTTGTTTTGCGTTTGTTTGGCTCTGTGAGTGTTTCTTATCTCTGATTTTGTTGAGATAACAATTTAGATAGAGATAGAGATAGAGATAAACATGGAATATCATAACTGGTTTGGGTTAAAACATTTCCTCCATTTAACTCCATGGTTATAGTTATCTATATATCTAGATAGTTATATACACTTATATACACCACCTACTCCATATACCATATACCCATACAAAACTCTTTGTATGTTATTAATTAATAAATTACTGAAACGCACATGCTACTCAATCCAATTATTTATTACACGGCGCTGGAGTAAAAATTTTCTTCTTCGTATTTAATATATAGTGGGGCACGTGACCATCAGGAGTCCAACAAATGATAATTACGGTGTTGCTCATCATCGACTGGCTCCGACAAAAATGCATCTCTCTCTCTCCCTCGCTCGCTCGGACTCGGAGATGATCTATCGATCTTGTTCGGCGTCAACGTTTTCTTCAACTGTCGTCGGTGATCCTACCACCACCATCGCTTTCCTCGGAGAAGACAAACACAAATTCAAGCTTTTATATAGAATGCGCATTATATAACATACTCATGCATTTATTACATACATCTATACAGTGTGTCGTCATTCTACAACTATATAAACCCATTTGCCTATCCTGATGACAGCCTCTATTGCAAAGATATCTCATACTATTTATAAATTTATTCATTATTATTACAAACTCATCGATCTTGATCGACTTATGATTGAATTACACACAGTTATTCAAACATCACTACTATATCCCAAATTACATTTTCGTAGATGAAACCTCTGTAGAAACTCCTCACCAGAATAGTAAGTCGAACACTATGCGATTGCCAATTCCGATCTCATAGGGGATGATGCTTATTATCGATTATGGGCAATGAAAATGTCGGACAGGGCTATGGAAGATAGAATCTATGGAGAGGATATTAATTTCTCTATAAAATACACCGCTTTCTGTTTCTGTTGCCATCTCGTTTTGTCAAACAGTGTTGAGTATAGTTTTCAACATCAATGAAGGTATTAAAAACTGTTTGATCCTTCTTTGAAAAAAAATAAAAAATTAGAAAAATACAAAATAGATATTGTAGGGATAAAAGCTCCTTGTTTTACTTTTCATCATTGATCTAATGAATCCCAAAAAATGCACACCTGCTAAAGGGTCTGGTAAAAGAAAAAAGGCGAAACACTCACAGGCTGAAGACTCTCGTGATAAAGAGAAAGAGTTAGAATTGAAGCTGGGCCTTGTCCCATTGTTTGATGCATTTTGTAATTATGTTAAATTGATCAAGGAGGCATTCGATAAAGAACTTTTTGAAACCAATGGATTTTCTTACCCCGAAGAAAATCATCCTATCAATATTGAGGGAATCAAAGATATATTCAAAAATTCCAGCTACTTTAGTGTTATTCAATTTGCAGATGATTGCAAAAAAATAACAAACAAGCTAAATGAAGTAAAAAGACCACTGAAGCAGAAGAGAATATGTTCTAAAGCTGCTGAAGACTTTCACCTATATATTGAGAGAACGATAATTCCTGTTCTGGATGCTAGTGGTATCTTAAAATTGTATCAAACTCCCAATGGAAGCAATATACAACTAGATCTCAATAATGAAGTGCCAGAAGACCAACGTGCTGCCTTCAACTCTCTTTCTGAGATCGAACGATTATCTATGTTTTTGAAATGGCCGCTTCCAATTCTCAAAGATATGGATACAACGATACGGGCAACAGCAAGCCTTTCCAAGAACAACAAGCCGAAAACTAAGCTGAAGGTGGAGCTGAAGAAGAAGGCAAGAGGCTTGAAAAGTTCGAAAGAAGATGTGAAGTCGATCAGAAAACGTTCGAAAAAATTCAAGCTTGACAACACTTCATATAAAATTGGAATGACATCATCCTCTCAATTGCCAAACTTTAGCTTTTACATTACAAAGTCCAATAATTTGGATCGGTCAGGTTTTGTGGCAAAATATGTTGATAAATTTTTGGCATCTACTGACTTTAGCAAAATCAAATTGGAAGAAATGCCTTATAGCAAAGGTCAGATTGCAAGGTATGTTGGGAATGAAAGACAAGTTGAATCCGTCTTGAGAGATTCTCTTTATGAAGTGATAATGCCACTAGTGAAGCATTCGCTTGATGGGTACAAGGAAGGAGTAACAGACAATTTGAAAGATATAATCCAGAAGAGGCAGTATTCTCAAGTCGCAGCCCCTACCAGTAAAGCTGAAGATGCTTCAAGAGACTTACTTACTTCAATTTTTCAAGCTGATACTCACGGATCCAATTTTCTCGGGTCCAATTTCAAAAGTGACTTGGAAGTTGGGTACGTTGCCCAGTTTGAAAGCCCTCACCAAAGGCTTCCAGTTTTGTATACTGCCTTAGGTGAAACGAAGTACTTAACGTTCCATCTAGGACAATGCATCAACGATTTGGAAGGTAATCAGAACGGTGAATTGAGCAAATTTCCAAAAAAAAGGCAATCATTAATAACAGAAGTAGAACGTACTTTATATAAGTACACGTCACAATGTATAAGATCTGGAGTTCCACGATTTATTATAACAGATCTCACGGGGTTTCTTTTCGTGAAGCTAAAGTTTCTGCGTGAGGAAAGTCGAGAAGGGTATGGAACTTTAAGTCCTGAAGATATGCAATATGTGACAGCTCAATATAGTTATTTTTCAACGGATGAAAGTTACATAAGGTTATATTATCTGAGCTTTTGCACAATAGATGAGGAATACTTGGAGGAAATGAAGGAATTTAGACGTCAGATTGATGAGGAATTAAGAGCAGCAGAAATCTGTGCAAGAGACAAACAGCTTAAAAAAATGAGTAAAGAATCAACTCATGGAGCCGGTACAGGTGCTAGTGCTGAGCCAAATCTGGCAGAGAGAAGAGGGTGTCCTACTGGAAAACGAGGGGAAAAAGTTGGTGATATAAATTTATCATCAAATTCAAGGACTGATGATGGCTCAACATCTGCGCCTCTAAGACCCTCAGATTCATCGAGTATACACTATGACATTGAGGAAAAAGAGATAGCGTCGAGGATTGATAATTCATCATCAAATAAAAGTCTCATATATGACGAAACGATGTTCAAATGGGTGTCATATATTGAACTTGGTGATGTGATAACTGATATCGTTGAAATAGGTGCTCGCGCGGCGCAGATTGTCAAAATCGATTCAGCAAAGTTTTCAAAATTGGTCTTTGAGAAAAATATGTGTGTGAAGGAAGGGGACTTACCACAAGATTCCATACTAAAAGTTTACGACCCTTCCATGGGACAACTTTTTGAATGGGATGAAGACATTGACGAGCCTGTCCTTGCGAAATATCATTATCAAGATTGTATAGATTATACTGTGAATGAGGTGAAGGCATATTGTCTGTTATCCGAGTTCAGTGGAGATTTCATACCGCGTTTGTACTCATACGGAAGATTAAGTGATTTGTATCCACATATCGATTTACTTTATCTCAAACTTTGTGGAGGTTATATTATGATTGAGCAATTAACAGAGGATGATGATTTTATAATAACAAAGAAGTTTTTCAAAAGGAAAATCTTGCCTCTGTTTCGAAAAATGCATACTCGAAACGTGATACATAATGATATCAAGTGGGATAATGTCATGATCACGAAAGAGGGTGATTTCAAGATAATAGATTTTGGACGCTCCATAATATCCACAAGTGTTTTGGAGAAAGATGCTGAAATAGAGTTGGTATATGAGCATTTTGGTTCCCCTGAATGGCGATAGTTTTGCAAGTGATTTTAAACTGCGAGTCAGCATCACCCCTATTCCTTTTAATTATATTACACAATGTTATAGGCTCGTTTCAATGAATATAGTAACGGAGATAATATACAATAAATGTTATACTCAGTAATGGTCAACAAATAATAAACGGCTCATTAATTAATTACTTATTGGTTATTATATAACTTGGCAAATGTACTACTCAATCTCAGTTTCATCTCTTCAGGTGACATCAACACCTCTTCCTCATCTCCCTCGTCGTCACCGATCATCAACATTTGTTCACCTTTCGGCGATCTCAGCATTTGCTCGGAACAATCAATATCAAGCATTGTAGACTGTGCAACATCATGCATTATAACTGTATCGTCATTCGGTATATTCAACTTGACATAATTGTCATCAAATGAAACAACTTGTGAATTGTTCTGATCTTCCAACACTGCTGTTAATAAGTTTATTGATAACCCATTACTTGACCTCTTACTACTAGGAGTTAAATCTCTTGTCCTTTTCACACTTGATATCCGTTGCTTTGGTATATTGGGCATCGAATACCTTTTCAATTCCACTGGATTTGATAATGTTCTATTACTATTGTTGAACAATTGTACCAAGTTATTCAAATCATTTCCTGTTTGCTTATCAAGATCATATCCTCTATATCTCAGATATCTCATATTATTAATAATCTTATCCATTCTGGATATTAACTTATCATAAGGATTTTGTTCAATTGGAACCAATGTTAACTCATTTTTAAATTCAATATTTGAATCATTTTTAATTTGTTCATTCAATTGAATGATGAAATTCTCAATTTGCAAAGATTCAATTATTTTACCCAATTTCCCCTCCAAACTCGTAAATGCCCCTTTGAAATTGAAATTAAATCTTGTCTCTATCAATTGTTTGAAGAAACTCTCATCTTCTTTTATTACATCCAATTCACCCATCGTCAATAAACAGCAGAGATAAAATTTTCGAATGATGATGTAATTTTTAACCAATTTTTCCAATTCTAATTGCCTCTTGACATGATCTTGTCCAGTTTGTAATTTCGTTAATTCATTTTCTTCTTCATCAATTTTGGAATGGTTTAAAATCCATATGAAATCCATATCCTTATTTGAAAGATCCATCTTGTAAACATTCAAATATTTTTCCAAGCACGATATATCCAAATATGGCAATAGCCTTTTGATAATTTGATTAAATTGTATTGTCAATAATGACAACCCATTCTTGAAAATCATATACTCTTGTACTGAAATTTCCTTCGGTTTTACCAGATTGGCGCCGACTAAAGTCCCAGCAATTTCCTCTCGTACATTTTTCAATTGCCTTTCTCGCAAATGATTCATTATGAAAATTATCTTATTATCAAGTTGGAAACTGGAATTAGTGAATGAATCCATCAATTTCATCATCTTAAACATCTTCAATTGAATACTCATCAATTTGATTTTGGAATAATGTGTGATTAATATAGAAACGGTCAATTTTATAAGCAAATGTGACTTATGCCGTATTAAATGCCGTATCATCGCTATTAATAATAAAATTGTTTGGAATCTTGGTCCCATGAATTTTATAGAATAACTTTTCAACTTGGCTACTCTAGACCCAACTGATAAGATTTCGTCATCAGAATCATCAACAGTTTTTGGAGGCTTCAAATGGGTCAATTTGGTATCATTTCTTATCAATTCATTCGTTATTATCTTATAATTGAATTGATCCAATATACTTCCCATTAAAATTCTTTCTCGGTCTAATATTTTTTTCCCCACTATCAAAAGCTTCAAATCATCATTTTCATTATTAATCATCGTTATCTTATCCATTCCGTAATCATCCAAAAAATCCTTGTAAGAGTTCTTGTCAATATTGGGACTCCCTAAAGAGGTGGTATCTGTGATACTGTCATGTCTATAATGGCTTTGACTAGAGTTAACGCTGTTGGTTTGACTATGATGTGAAAGGAAAGAACCATTGATGAACTTCAAGGGCTGGAAATGACTGATGCTCGGAGACGTGGGAAGATAATCTTCTATCCCCCAGTCTGATATTATTGTTTTTGGCTGATTGTTCATTTATTGTTGTTGTATTGTATTGTATTATTCATTAGTTGGCGTTTCTTTGATTCTATGTTTTTTGATGTCTATTAAAATTTCTGATCGTATTTTTTGATCTGTTGTATTATATCCGCCCTAGTTTGAAGACCAAATATGCGATATTTGTAAGGAGTGCTATAATCGATGATTCAATTGCAGATTATATATATATATATATGTGTGTTGTTTCTAGAGCATCAAATTGAGCCTGTAATGAATTACTATATAGTGAACTTTTACGTTAAATTTTTTTTTTCTGTTTGTTTACATTTTTTGTTTTTTTTGTCTGTTGTACAATTTTCACTTTTAGCGAAATTGTCATTAGATATTGGTATCTATTGGTGTTGTTCTATAACAGGTATGTACAACTACAGATAAGGAATGACACCTGCCAACTTCAACAATTTATCAGTTATTTCCGGTTGCTCTCTTGGCTCACTTCTGTCTTCGGGATCAGGCTTGTAATCAGCAGTCAATGGTTTTTGATCTCTTAAAACGATATTATCATGAGCCCAATGGGTAGAACCTTTTCTTATTTCAAACAACTCCTTCTTCTTTTCCAAGGACTCAGGACTGGCAAATACAGCAGGGCTATACGATGCATATATCACTGATCTCACTTGATTTGATGAAGGTCCAGCGGCTCCACCATAGTGGATTGTTCTTGAATCCCATAAAATCAAATCTCCAGGCTCCAGTTTAACTCTAACGATTTCCACACCACGATCTTGAAACCATGCAATGTCAGCAGTGGTGAAATGACGAAAGTCCTTATCTACCCAATCTGATTTTTCCGTTTGCGTTGCAAAGAATTCTTCGATCAATTGTGTCGTCCCCTTGTAAACAACCAATGAACCATCTTCATCACCAGTGGCGTTACTCAAGTTGATAATACCTTGAACACAATGCATCCCACTCTTATATGGAGATTGATCAACATGCGGCCAAGGTGCTGGCACTGGGATGTCTTGTCTATTAGGCAATCCAAAATTGATCCCATCAAACGAGACAAGTAATTCGTCAGTGCCCCAAATTTTGGCAAAGGGTTCGATAACACCTTGCTCTTGCCTGGCATCCCACATGAATTTTTCATGTGGTAATGAGTACACTGCGTAAACATCATTTGAAGCATGTGCAGGCAAATTGGCCTCGACCCATGTGGAACTATCATTGAGATCTAAATTCTTTGTACTTTCAAAAGATTTGATCCATTCATACATCTTGGACTCATAATACTGTGCCCTCTCCTTTGTCAATGCTCCCTTAACAACACAGTAACCATCTTTGATAAGATCATCTCTAAAATCATTATAAGGTCCACCTTGGAGGAATTTATCCGATCTTGCCCTAATTATAGCAGGATCGACTTTAGGAACTTTTGCTGCAGTTGCATATAAATTTGGATCTTTGAATTGAAGCCTTGGTTTCACACTGTACTGTGCTGTTTTCAATTGATCTATAGATTTATAATCATCAGCTTTCAATTTCAATGTCGATTTCTTGTTATCGACAAGATTCTTAGAATTAATTGATACTTCAGATAATGAGGACATCTTTCTATGTTTTTTCCAAAATTCAGATTGAGATTCACTATATTAGATTGATTTTATATTAAACTCATAAGCATATATAAATCATTAGCCGGTGTATTATCCAGAATTTAAAACACACACACTAAAGATAAAAGGCTAAAAAACACACAGTTACCCTATCGCGCAGGGCGCGTATCTTTTCCTCAAATAAGAGCTTATCAGCGGCTATATTTTCAAATAATTAGATATACGATTTAATTTGATTAATAAATAGAGTTACACCTCTCAGCTGATACAACGAGGAAAAGCCTTCAAGATAGTTGTGGTGCTTCAATCCAATGTAATAAATAACAAGGCAATTGACCTTCTACACACAAAAAAGAAAAAAAAAATTAGGATAAAAAATCAGATTAGAGAAGAATCCAAACACTCTTAATCAATATGGAATGACTCCAGCTAGTTTCAACAATTTATCGGTAATCTCTGGTTTTTGCCAAGGTTCTGTTCTCTCTTCTGGGTCCGGTTCGAACTCATGGGTCAATGGTACATAATCTCTTTCAACAACGTTATCATGTGCCCAATGAGTGGTACCTCTCCATTTTTCAAAAATTCTCTTTTTAGCCTCCAAGCTTTCTTCACTGGCAAATTCTCTTGGACTGTATGAAGCATAAATGACGGATCTAATTTGATTGGAAGATGGACCCTGAGCTCCACCGTAATGAATTGTTCTAGAATCCCACAAGATTAAATCTCCCGGTTCCAGTTTAACTCTTATAATTTCACAATCTCTATCGGCAAACCATCTCAATTGCAGAGGCGTGAAATGGTAACTATCCTTAACTTCCCAAGTGCTCTTATCAGTCTGAGTATTGAAAAATTCTTCCAACACTTTGTTTGAACCTTTGAAAACCACCAATGTCCCATCTTCATCACCTGTGGCATTACTCAAATTGATTATACCCTGGATACATTGAATTCCATCTTTCAAAGGTGATTGATCAACATGAGGCCAAGGAGCAGCCTCTGGAACGTCTTCCCTATTTGGGAAACCAAAATTGAATCCATCAAATGAAACGAGTAATTCGTCTGTACCCCATATTTTACTAAAAGCATCAATAACACCTTGTTCTTGCCTAGCATCCCACATGAATTTCTCATGTGATGAGCAATACATTGAGTAAACATTGTTTGTTGAATGGGCAGGCAAGTTTTTCTCAATCCAAGTACTCCTGTCATTGAAATCCAAATCTTGAGTGGATTGGAAAGATCTGACCCAATCATGCATTTGCGATTCGTAAGCTTGTGCTCTCAGTTTTGGAACAGCCCCTTTTACCACAGCATACCCGTCTTTGATCAATTGATCTCTGAAATCGTTATATGGAGCATTGGCTACAAGCTTTTCCGATCTTGACAAGATGATTTTCTTATCAACTTTAGCCGTGGCTGAAGCCTCTTCATAACCATTTGGATTTCTAATAATTACTCTAGGTCTAACACTGTATTGAGCCTGTTTCCTCTGTTGCAAGGGAACATTTTCATCGTCACCAACATCTGTTCCTGGTCTCAATTTGAGGATATTACCACTGGTAGTTGTAGTTGCTGTTGTTGTAGCCATTGTCGCTGTTACTTATGTGTATCAATTCATTAATTGAACATTCTACAAAAAAAAACACACAGTTGGACTAAAAAAAAAATGTTGTGATGGATAAATGTACCTTAAATTTCCGATTCCCCGCACTCTACATCCTTTATATACCATTGAGTGAACCATATACACAGTTGAGTATAACACAAAGAGAGGTCTGCTTTTGAATAGAAACAAAGAGAACCAGGTTCACTTGGCTCTCATCCAAATCAGGAAGCAGCTCTACTTGATTTTCACCTCGACAAAAGAGACCACAAAATACCTGGCTTTCCCAATTAAGTTGTTTACATCACCATTTTGGGTATTTTCAAACAGTGATTTATGCTGCCTCGAATACTTCAGGTCCACCCGATTCGATCAGATCTACAAAGGGGCAAGCAAGCAAGCAAGGTCCTTGTCAACTTCTATGTAAGCTGAGCTGTTTCTGCTACTCTTGACAGATAGAATAGATTTAAAAAATAAAGAAAACGCCATCTTCTGTCTCGAGTTGATCGAAAGTGGTTAAAAAACGAATAACGAAAAAAAAGATAAACAGCAAAATTTGTAACCAGCTCTATTACTTCGCATCAGGAGCCTCAAAATAAAAGGTTCGAAATGGGTCAAGTCGCGGCCACCGGGAACTTTCCAATTGATGTGGTCCTTTAATATTGCTGTAGTTCATTATATTCACAAACTGTACAAGCCTCAACTGTTCCTCAACATAACAACAATAAGAATAGCAGAGCGTAGCAACAGCCCCTATGGAACCAAAGACAAAAAAAAAGAATTCTGGGGCTTTTGTTTATTGTCTTTTTTTTGGGGTCTTTTCCTCACATAAACGGAGAGAGAGAGTTGAGAGAGATCTAAATACACGATGGTTATAGTTGCTTTCCAAGAGCCTCTAATATCAAGCTATGCAATATCATTATCCGGACTTAATAACTACTCATATTCATGTCTATAAATAGCAGTTCTCGTTTTGGATGTGTCTTTTTTCGAAATCTTAAATGTTAAAGGTTAATTTTTTGAGCTTTATCTTTACATGGTCGAATTCCGAGGACAGTTCGGTCATTTCAATAATGAAATTAACTCGAACTTGACTCTTTTTGTATATAAGAGAACCGCACTAGTTTAGTAGTTTAAAACCGAATCGAATTGTAGAATTCGTATTGGCAGACAGATGAAAAACCGAAAAAAAGTTATTAAAGAGCATTTTATTCAAATTTGGGCTAAACCGGATGTGAGTGCTGTGATGAAGAGATAGAAAAAACCGAAAACCGGAAAGGACACAAGAAAGCCAACAAGCACAAAATACGACCCTTCCGCATAAAGTGCTAGTGGGAAGGCAGCAGAGAATTTTTTTTTTTTGTTCGTTCTTTCCCAAAGCCGCGCAATTCCAGCAAAGACCGCTTTCCCACCACAAATGAAATCCACTTGTTCAATACCACCATGCAGCTAATTACGGTTCCACATTTGGAATTTGCAGATCTGACCTGTGGTATTTGCAACAAGAACCGCGGATCATTATCTCTCTCGGAGATTTGAGCCTCTAGATATTTGGTACCTTACCCAAAGTATACATCAAACTGAGACAAATTGTGATACTTACAAGGTTATCTTGTGATATAGACATCAAGTTCGTAAAAGAACTATCGGTTTTCTTTTGACATTGACAATACAAAAATCTACTGATTACAATCTTGTAAATGTTCAATTCTAAATAACCTGTGAGTGAAACTAAAAAATTTGCGCAATCTTACTATGTTGCAAAATGCAGCTCTAATACAAAAAGAAAAACCAAAAAGCCAAACTTTCTAGACCTCAATACACTCACTTCAGCTCATCACAATGCAGCGAATTTCATAGGACCAATTCGGAGTCTAGCTGATTTAATCAAAGCGGTATCAGGCGCGAACCATACATGTGAATGAATTTTTAATATATACACAATCCATTTTCTTGGTTCAGCACGCACAGAGCAACTCAATACTAGCTAATATCAGCTGTTTACGACTCTATACACTGATTCTAAAAATATACATTTCTCATCAGACTAAAAACTCTCTTCGTAATCGGCTTTCTCACAATTCCTTTTGGAAAAGGCTTAAAGGCAAAAAACTGTGTTTAATTTTTTTTTCCTTCACAGCGGATTGTATCTCAATGCACAGCGTGCATCTTTGATAAAGCAAATAGAATAATAAAAAAAATCAAACTAAAAAAGAAGAAAAAAATCTTACACAACAACATTAGAGATCTCCTGCAACTAAATCAATTGAGTGAATTACAATCAACTAAAATCTCATCAATATTGATACGCCTTATTCTCATTAAAAAGTATTAATTTTGTGCCATTTAATAATTCCCTTTGGGGAACTTCAAAAAACACAAAAAAACACGCTGTTCTAGGATATTGCTATTTGCTATTTGTCCAATACAATTTGGGAAGGTGAACAACAGGTGAACCTCATTAGAAGATGTCAAAACAGTCAACATTGAATCCCAATTAGTTCGACTTCACTGAGCTAATGTAATATTCTCATGTTGTATTTTGGGCAAGGGGCAAGGTCCTGCAATATCACAAAGCAAAGATGGAAAAAAACCTGCATTTATTGCAGATCTGTTGTCCGTAATAGGCAATGTGCAAGAATTAATACCCACAATTTTTTGACGTCAACAGTAGGTTTGAGCATTCGCACCACTATTAGAAAGGAAACTTGTTTACAAATTTCAAAATGAAGCCGGCCTATTTGTCTTGTGGGAGATATAGTCTGCCAAGAGTAGAATACATATAAAACTGTAAATTCCTCAATATTTACAATCTTTCTGTCTTTTTTTTTAATATCATAACCAACTCATATTTCCTTCGCTATCAAACACAATGAGATCAGTTAACTTTATTAAATCTTTCGCTTTATTATCAGCTTTAAGCTTAGTGCAAACCGCATTCGGTGCATACTTCAACTCCACTAATAGTACCACAACTACACCAACTCCAGTTGGTCCAACTGGTACTCCATATTTGGTTGGAAGTGCCCATGGTGGTTCTCCTTTATGGGACTTGCACGTTCCAGGTTCATTAGGCCCATGGACTGAATTAACTTTCAGTTCAGCTGGTGGTTCCAATTATGATTTTGACTTCAACGATTTTGTCTTCACAGAAACTGAAGGTCTTACCATCACCACTTCAGGTAACTCATTCACTGTCACTTACACTGGTGCTGCACCAAGTGGTGACTTTGTTGCTTCTTTATTCACCACAAAGAAATCTGGTACCGTTTTCGGTATCACCGTTTACGTTGCTGTTGACACTGGTTCCGGAGATTTGAGAAAGAGAGATGTTTTGACTTGGACTTTGACTGACACCGTCACCATTTCACCAGAAACCACTTCATCTTCTGCTTCAGAAAGTGGTCCATACACTTACTCAAGTTACACCGTTACCACTTTGACCATTAGCGGTAGTGAAACACTTACCGTTACAGTTCCATGTTCTTCAGGTACTCCATTAGTTGCTCCAACCAGTGGTCCAGTTACCCTTTACACAACCACTGAAACTGTTATCGGTGGTGTTACCACAACTATCACTGTTCCATGTTCAACTGCCGCTGCCTACCCAGGAAGCTCAGTTTCAGTCTACGAAGGTGCCGCTTCTTCTTTCAGTTATGCTTCAAAGAACTCAGTTGCCGGTTATGTTGCTGCTATTGCCGTTTCATACTTCGCTCTTGTTGCTTTGTAAGTTTAAGAGCTTTTTCACCAAAAAGACCTGTTTTTATTTTTCCCAATTCACGTTACATCACTGCTACTACTGGTTCCTTTCTTTTCGTCTCAAATATAGCTAGCCATTTTCTTTCGGTACTAGCTTAAAGTTGTATTATATTTTTCACTCTTGATTTTCGGTATTTTCCCATGGATTCTGTTTAATACTGTTTTTATATTTCTTATCTTACAGAATGTCAATATAAAGTTGACTCTTTTTAAATTTTTTTCGTATTAATTTCTGAAAGCCCATGAAGTAAGAGTTTATATATTACATAATCTATATTTTATACCGTCCTCTTTTTAATAGAGATATCCATTTATTCTTTTTCCATATGTTATTAAGTATTTCATTGTACTTTAGTCTAAAACCCCCTATGTCTAATATGTAAGAAATGACACATACAGAAGTGCACAAAAACCCAGAGGAAAATAAAAAAAAAAATGGCAGAGTAAAGAAATAGAGAAATGAAAACAAAAAACTCTCTGTGTGTTTTGTTATTATTTTACATTCTATTTGTTATACATAGAACACAAGATGTCAAAGTTCAAATTCGATCTTAAAGTAGCTGTTGATGTGGCTTGCTTTGTAGGAGCCAGTCTATCTGTTTTTTATTTGTTGAACACATATTTAAATGACATTACTTCTCCAATTTCAAAGGATAAAAAGAAGATGAAAGATTCATTGAACAAATTCAAACTGGCTAATCCAGATTTTGATGCTTCGTCATTATCAGAATATGAGCGCTCTCTTCTAAGTGCGGTTATAACTTCCAAGGAAATCAAAGTTAAATTCGAAGATATCGGTGGTTTGGAGCCTATAGTGGATGACTTGAAAGAAAGTGTGTTGTTGCCATTGACATGCCCAGAGTTGTACACTCAATACGCCGACTTGTTACAAGCACCTAAGGGAGTCTTGTTGTACGGCCCACCAGGGTGTGGTAAGACCATGTTGGCGAAGCTGCTAGCAGCAGAGAGTGGGGCCAATTTTATATCAATTAGAATGTCCACTATATTGGATAAATGGGTAGGTGAATCCAACAAATTGGTCGATGCCATTTTTTCCTTACTGAACAAGTTACAACCTTGCATAGTTTTCATCGACGAGATTGATTCGTTCTTAAGAGATCGTACTTCTCAAGATCATGAAGTTACCGCCATGTTGAAAGCTGAATTCATGCAATTATGGGATGGTTTAAAATCCAATGGTAGGATAATGATCTTGGGTGCCACTAATAGGCCAGATGATATCGACTCGGCATTTATGAGAAGATTACCAAAGAGATTTCACATTGATTTGCCCGGTTTGGAGCAACGTATTAAGATTTTAAACTTGATGTTGAAAGATGTTCTGTTGGAAGATGGGTTCACTACTACTGAAATTGCAGAAAACGCAGAGGGGCTCAGTGGGAGTGATTTGAGTGAGCTTGCAAGAAATGCTGCCTTCTCGGCAACTAGAGAGTATATCAAGGAAAATTTGAAAGATGTTACTAATATTGACAATCATAAAATCAGCTTGAGGCCCTTAACTTTCAAAGATTTTTTCGGTGACAAACTGCGAGCTGTCCACCTTATTCAACCTCAAGTGGATTAGAAATTGTTGGTTAAAATGCAAAAGGAACTTAATGTAAATAATTATAATGGAACTAAAGAAATATATATATGTATATCTTGTATTAACGAATGCTTCATCGAAATGATGATCATTTGCATGTAGACAACATTTGACTGATAACCCCTAAAAGTTGTTCATTTTCACAAGCAGCAGCGACCCTTTCCTTATCATTCAATTGCTTATTCACTTGATTTTCACTTTGATGTGTTTTCTCCTTTACCAAGATTGTTATTCTAAATCTAGGTGGAAGACATCTTTCCAACCTCACTCTTATCCCTAGCCCGATCAAAGTGGCCAATGAACAATGTGTTATAGTGGGTGTGATCTTGATGATGACTTCTGATATTTGGTTTCTAGGCTTGTTGATAACTTTTATATCCGATAAATTTATAACCAGTAATTGCCCTAGTGTAAGTGGATGCTCTGGATCCGATATATGTGCAGTCAAGTCGTAAATCTCTTGTGGGTCCATCTCATCCAGATCTTCGTCACTTCCATCATCTAAGCTTTCACTGTCCGTCAACAGAGGTGGCGTCATGGACAATAAATCACCATCAACATCATTGATAGAAGAAGGTAGCAAACTCAAGGACAATAACTTGGACAACTCAGAATCTTCTTCCAAAGTATTCAACTGAGGAGTCTCCTTTGTGAGTCTTGAAGGTAAATCAGTGACATTTAACACAGTTGGGTTGGCGTTGATAGGATCTGACATCGTGATGATAAAGTATTATCTCAAGTTGTTAGTATTATTAATGGCTAACTAAATTTTCTCTTTTTCTTTTCTTTACGCTTTGAAAGAATCAAATTTTCTTTTGCCCGTGGATCTTTATCATAAGATAACGGCCCAACTGAGAATGAAAATCGTTGGCTTCAGCGGATTGTCTTCCTCTGGTAAGACTACAGTTGCCAAGGCCATCTCAAAGTTGATCCCAGAACTGCACATACTTCATCAGGACGATTTTTATTTCCCGCCTGAGAAAATACCGTATCATCCAATTTTAAAAGAACAGAATTGGGACTCACCAGATGCGATCGATTTTGATAAATTTATCGAAACATTGCAAAAGATTCACACTGACCCGGATTTTAAATATGAAGTTGACTCATTAGAATTAGATGAGACTAAACCTGATTTCGAACTATCAGCATCAGATATTGAAATGCTCCAGAGTAAAATTGACGCCAAGAGAGATAAGCTTTCGGGGCTTTGTATAGTGGATGGCTTTATGTTATACACTAGAAAAGATGTCATGGAAGAGCTTGATTTGAAGTTATTTTACATTGCACCGTTTGAAGACTGCAAAAGGAGAAGAGAAGCAAGACAGGGTTACAATGTCATTGGTGGCTTTTGGGTAGACCCCCCTGGATACTTTGAGAAGATGGTATGGCCAGAGTATTATAAATATCATAAACATCTTTTAAAAAATGGTGATAATGAGCAGTTGATCAAGGAAACTGGAGGAGAGTTGAATGACTACGCTAAGGCTTTAGGTATAAATGCCTTCAACAATCCGGATGGTGGAACGCTATTTCAACTGGTAAACAGTACATTAGATTACATAATTGAACATATATAGAAATAACCTCTATTTTTTGGTTTTTTGTTTGAGTTTTTTCAACAGCTTCATCTCCTCTTCGTAGATATCACCTGAGTTTTCCTGCTTTCTCTTTTTCTTGTCGTTTTTCAAACTCACAGTTCCCTTGTTCTTGATGGCTTTCTCCAAGGCCTTCTTGTTTGTTTGAAATTCGGAGTCATCACTGATAGCATACTTATCCAAATTCAATGAGTTGATCAACTCTTTCTGCTTTTCTCTCATCTCTTTGATGACTGCATTACCACTTTCTTCAAGATCTTCTCCCAACTCTTTTTCAATTTCATCAATTTGATTAGTTTCAATTTCTTCACCATTCATCTCTTTCAAGTTATCATCCTCCAATTCTGGCATGGTCTTGGAAATCTCTTGAGACAAAATCTCATTCAAATAACTGGACAACTTTCTTATAGTTTTTGAAAACATAGCCATGGTTTGTTTTGATTCAATGTTGAGTTCTTTGGCAATGGAATCGATATCCTTATGTTGTAATCCTAAAGCTAATAAAACAGCACTTTGAACAGAAGATAATTTGAAAGACTTGAGTTTACCCATATAATACAATCTTGATAGATATGGCAACATGTCAACAATGACATGATAATCCAACAAGCTATTAGCGTATGATTCTAATCTCTTCAAATCAAAAGGTGACAAATTTTGATCCAACTCTGTTTTTTGGAGTGGGATTACATCATCAAATGAAACTTTAGTACTCTCGATGATATTTAATGCCTGGACAGCACTGAAATCTCTGAAATTATAAGACAACAATGACAAAAATCTCTTGTGGAAATCTTTGGAAAATTCTTTTAACCAACGGTCTTCCCTATTTTCTAAAGTTGAAATCATAACACATGTGTGTTCACCTGTCAAATCATTTGCAGTTTGCCTCAAATAAACTGGAATGAAATCATTGCTTTTCCAGAATTTATGCAAACTTTTTGTTAAACCGTATGAAACTCCCATATAATCCAAATAGTAAGGAGCCTTCTCTGACAATTTCAACAACAATGGAGGTAAAGATTTAGCATCTCTCAATTTAACATCATCTTTCAACAAGTTTGTATGTTCCAATTCAGAGTCTGAAACTCTTTTTAATGAGTATTTAGATTCATCTTCATTGTAGTTTTCAGATATATCGGCAAATTTACCCTCGAAGTAGTCCTTTAACAACAGAAGAGCTCTGGTACCATATCCCATACTTACATAATCAGGATGAGTAGCTATTCTGGCAACTCTAGCACCTGATAAAGTACCAAACTCTTCATCTTGGAATTGTTGTGAGACTAACCAAGGAATCAAATCTCCACCAGCTCTTGCACCTCTTCCCAAAGAATTTCTGATACTTTCTTTTGATATCTGACCTTCTAATGCAACTTGCACTACACATAATGGATCAGGAATTTTGTTGTCCTTTTCATCTATTGGTGGTAACAAGACATATAATTGATGAGCTGGAGCATCAGACATTAATTGCAAATCATTTGGAGAATTTTTATAATGTGATGCAACATATAATGCCATCATTTTTTGTAAAAATGTTTCGGAAACAGGATGGTATGAGAACAAAGTATCTCTGTTGACATAAAACAAGTTACATTCGGAAGGATGTGGGCAACCTTTTGTAGCAAATTTCGAGTTTTTAACCAAGGAAGCATCGAGACATAACAATTTATTCAACCATTTCTCGACTGGATCACCAGGAGCATATCTGATTGGCTCATCTAATACAACCTCTCTCAATGTACGTCCACTGATTCCTTCATCAGCTAAATTTTTCTTTTTCTCATCCCTCGATGTAATAACTGTATCGGATGGTTGAATAGAATTTGATTGGTCTCTTAACTGTTGGATCAACTTCAATGACAACGATCTACCGGTTCCTTCATAACCATTAATTGTAGATGACATGAAAACCAAATAAGGACCCAATAATTTCTTAACAACAGGCAATGGAATGGCAGCTGCTTCATCAATAATGACTAATTCAGCTTGACCTAAGACATGTGAATCTGTTGGGGCAATATATTGAATTGTTTGTCTATGCCCTCTTTTTATATCAACCCTGACAATGGCCTTTTTCAACTCAGGATTAGTGGATTGGATGATGTCATAATCCAAATGCTCAGTGTAACCCAAAGCGTCAAACCCCTTAAAGATAAAATCAAACAATGTTTTCAAGTTCTCAGGAGAAGGTGAAGTAACAAAAATATTTGAGTAACCACTAGAAACTGCAGCAGAGATAGCGACTCCCAATGCAGCAGATTTACCCCTACCTCTTCCAGCAGTTAAAGTTACGGTACTTTTCAAATTCTTCTCGGAAATGACATCGATAAAAGTCAAAATTGCTTGAGCTTGGTTGACAGTCTTTGATAATGCGACTAATGAGCCTGCAGGTTGAACATCTACCAAACTTTCCTTGAGATCTTTCAATTCCTGCTCCTTCTCCGTCAACTCGTCGTCGTCTTTCATATCCAATCTTTTAACATTTTTACCTCCAGATATGGGTAAAACGTTCAATTCATCATCGACAACAAGACAAGTCTCACAAGAGCTCAAAGACAACAAGAATCTTTCATTGAATCTCGCAACGACATCGGTATGAGCTTCCGTTCTATAACGTGAATGAACATCCATTGACATTGTATACAACTGTTTAAGGGATGTCATAGATTTCAAAAGGATAACAACAATACCACCACCTTCGACTGTCTCTATGGTACGAGCCAACAAATTTGGAGTAAGTGCCTCAAAATCTTGCAAAATACACATTCCATAGGTTCTACCCAAGATTCTTTCACTTTCTTTGTAATAAACATAATCTATATCTTGTCTTGAAATAAAAGCTTCAAAAGGGTCAGATTCATTTGCTTCTCTGATACCTCTTTTGATATCCTTCTTTATTTTGTCTTCTCTCTTCTTTCTGTGGGATGTGAATCCCAACAATTTCTTCTTATAAGCCCAAAGAACAGACTTATTCATCTTCAAGTCGGCAGCCATCATCAAGTAATGCAAGTTCGGTAACTGATTACGAGACTTATCACCAACAATGAAGAAAAAACTTCTCTGTTTCTCTTGGACACCATTTCTAATAAGAGTGGGGATACGGGAATCAATAGCTTTCTTGACCATCTTTTATGCGAATAAGAGTTCTCCCAAGTGTAACTGCTAACTAAAAAATTTTCAGATGAGTTTTAAAATTTTTTTTATTTTTTTATTTTTTCTCTAACAACAGTATTTTATATTTTTACAAATTTTCATCATTACTTAAATATACATATATCGCTAAAGCGATCTTGATGTCAACATGAGTGTCTTTTCATAACACTAGATAGTCATCAATTGGATCATCTAATACTGTCTGTTGAAATGTTCTTCTTGCTACTTGCATGTGTTTGTCTTTGTCCTTGGATTTGGTTTTGGTTTTCAAAGCACCGAGAGGCTTCTGATGGTATTTGCTAAACTTTATCTTCAATTCATTTGGGTTCATGCAAATCATATTGCTACCACCAGATGATTCCCTTTTAAGGGATTGGGCTGTAGTGGTCGTGTTGCCAGTTCCAAATGAGATGTTGCTATGCTTTTCAGATGGTTTCTTGTCTCGCATATCATCCAATGGTGATTTAGGTAAGCCATCAAATACTACCCCCAATAGAATCGAGGTGTCATAGTCGTCAACAGATATATCATTATCTTCAAGCTCGTTGGTGAACTCATTTACATCGACTTTGATTGATGAGCAGCATCTATTCGATACGTCATCAGGAACTTCAGTCAGCTTTGCGAAACCCTCATCACGAATGGGTTTCAACTCAAAATTTTCAATATTAAGAGTGACATTTTCAGGAGAGATCATATCTGAAATTTTCATATCATTTCGAGCATTGAAATCTTTAGAGTTGTCCGTTGATGGTGGATTAACTCTCTCTGAAGTGAGGTTTGTTTTCTTCTCTGAAATTTTATTTCTTGTACCGGTATTTTTCCTCAGTTTTTCACCAACATCTTCCACCACTTTGCAATCTCTTTTTCTAGGTCTAGCTGGTTTGACAGCCTTGAATGGCTTGACTACCTTGGGTGGTTTGACTGGTTTGTAATTGGAAGGGGAGCGCCCTCTAATTACCAAAGGTGGGGTATCAATATAAGCTACTCGAGTAGTAGCACCATTGTCCTGTACCGCGACGAGTTCAACTCTGATTTTAAAAGTTTTCAATATTGGTGAAATCTTCCTGTGATTAATGGTGGAAGCAAATTGAATTCTCTCATATTTTGCTACTTTGGCAATTTCGTCAAATGGGTAACCTTGAAGAATTCCTCCAATTGGTTGGTTTTCGAATTTATTATAATACAAAATCTGGTTGATTTTTCCAATCTTCAACTTATTCCTAATATTTGCAGAATCTTTGATGAACCCATGAGCGGGTAAAGAGCCTGGTACAGCGAGTTGCAGTGCTGGTGTGAACTGTGGACCTTTATCTCTCTTTGCGGTATGTTGAATAAGACCCACCTCAATATCGTTATCACAACAGTAAGAGGTGATATTGATTGCAAAACATCTCACACGAAGCATCTTTTCATGCTCATTTAATACTCGAAATGTTTCAGACACAAATTCTCCAAAGGAAATGTTTTGAAATTCAAAAGCAGCGACAAGGGTGAAATAGTTCCTCTTGTATCCTATCCAACCATTCTCATCTTTTTCAAAACCACGGTCTATTCTCGCACTCAAGGATGGGATTGCCTGAATTCCAAGTGATGTGTATATTGGATGAACGATCACTGTGGGGGTGAATTGTGGGCCTACCTTGAATTGAAGGCCAGATCGAGGCGCTACCTTTCTTCTCGTATCAGCGACAGCGTCACAAAGTAACATAATATCATCGCTATTGATCTCCTCTTTGAACAACATTTCTTGATACTGATTTTCCATAAATTGAGAATTAAGCGCCGAACGCAACTTTGAGAAATCCCAACTGATATTCTCTTTTATTTGGCACCCCTTCAGCGGTTAACCGAAAAAACTTCGATTTAATGACACAGATCAATTCAAGTGGGAGAAAGCCTTCCAAGTATGGGCCACTCTTAATGTTTTCAAAAGGTGGATATTTTTGTTCAAAGTGGAAGGCTTGAAAAGGTAATTATTTTTTTCATTTTTTTTGACTTTGTGTCAAAAATCTCACTTGCTGATCAGGATTGCAAGACACAAAAACTTGCTTTTAAAAGCCGGTTATTGAACTGCGGTCAAAGCCAAAGCCTTTCCCGTTAATTGAAAAGTCCATCCATTATTCAAAATCATCCTTCTTCAAAATCTGGATGATCCAGCAATGCTAAAATACTGCACTTCCTGATTTGGAGGGCTTGTACTAGCATCGGCGCATGTTAAACTTTAAGTTTTTCCGGTTAAGCTTCGTTCCTCATGGCCCAATGGTCACGGCGTCTGGCTACGATTTGCGTTAGTCACTTCTGGAACCAGAAGATTCCAGGTTCGACTCCTGGTGGGGAAGCATTTTTTTTGCTTATTTTTTCGGTAATTTGAATTTTTTTTTTCTGCTAAAATTTTTTTTTTTGTTTTGGAATTTTTTTTATTAACAGAAAAAGATTAAGGAGATGAGATAAGTTCTGTAAAGCAACAAGTCTACCACATCATTTGAAACGCAATGTCTGATACTACAGAAAACGACTCCGGTTTGATAATGAAAGAGAAAAACGTTTCTGAAAATCCGCTGGAGACCACTTCCTTTGAAAAAGTAGAACCACAAAGTGTTGATTCAAATCAAACAATAACAGAAAGTAGTAATAATCAAGATGCTACATTACCCGAAGCATTGGAATCAAAAGAGGTTGGAAAGGGTGATCACATCAGAGAAAAGAATTCTGACGAAAGTCCCTCCAAAAGGCTTGAAGTGATAATGGATACTCTCAACGGAAAAGAGGAGATTGTGACATACTCATCTGACGAGTGTGCTTCTGATTCTGAAAAATCAGAAGACGAAGAGGATTCTTCAACTGCTGATAATTCGTCTTCTAGCTCGAGTGACGAAAGTGATGATGATGATGATGATGATGCAGAAGATGCCTCTGATGGTGGTGTTGAAGCTCTGAACACGGAGAAAGATAACTACGATGATGATTTAGAGGATGAACAAACTGGACCAATTCGTTCCAAGAATGAGGTGGTGGATGAAGAAGCACCTGTTTTACCTGAGGATTTCAAAATAAATGAGAAGACGCCTTTGGAGCTTATTGGTAAAGTCATAAGTGCTGTGGAGAAAAGCGTAATTGTACAGGCCAATATATCAGGGGAATTCAGAATTTTGAAAGAAAAATCAATTTTATGTTTTGAAGATAGAACAGTTCTTGGTCCATTGTTTGAAGTATTTGGAAGGTTGCAATCTCCATTCTACAGAGTGAAATTTAATTCTGACTCTGATTTACAAAAGTTTAAGGATAAAATTGGTTCTGATGTTTATTATGTGGTCCCAGACTCACAATTCATCTATACCGACTCAATAAAAGCCATTAAAGGTACGGATGCAAGTAATTGGAACGATGAAGAAATTCCTGAAGAGGAGCAAGAATTCTCTGATGATGAAAAGGAGGCTGCTTCCAAATCCAAAAAGAAGAAAGGTAAAAAGAAGAATTCAAAGCCAGTTGTTATTGATGCCAAGAGACCTATCGAAGGACATGATGCTGGCTCAGCAAGAAAAGTCTCTCAATATAAACCAATATATTCCGAGTACAAGTCAGTCCATGAAAGTGAAGCAAAGACAAATAATACATCATCCCTGTTACCACAAAGTGTACCACGTCTTATTCCTACGAAGCCTGTTGAAGATCCACAAACACAAATGCTCAAACTTCAACAACAGTTTTTACAAATTCACAATAACAATAATTCAAGAAGTAATAGACCAAATAATGATAATAAACGTGTTCCAGGGCAATTTGTACCTCCTCCTAATATGCAGTACTCCCTGCAAGGACAATCAACTATGCAACAACCTCAACTTTCTTATAATCAGCAAAATTATGTGCATCCACAGTTACCTATGGTTCCAAACTATCAGCCAATTCAGCAACATGTTCAACCACAAACTTCTCATTACAATTATATGCTGCCAAACAATGTCCCTCCACCTTCACAATATATTCCTCCTCAACTGCAAGCTCATTATCCGCAACATGGTGGTTACCAACAGCAATTTAATCACCCACAGGGAGCACAATATCTTCAACAACCACAATTCATCCAACAAAATACTCTCCATCAGTCACAATCGCCTCCACCTCATATAGTTGGCCAGTCGCTGCATGTGCCATATCCGCAACCTGGTGGTTATCAACAGCAACAGCAACAACAATCTCAAAATCAATATCCATACATCAACAACAACAACAACTACACTCCTCAAAACCCAAATTCAGGAAATAACAACAATGATGATGTGTACGATTACTAATTTAAAATTATTGATTTTAACAATTTAAAAACCAAATTTTTTTTTTTATTTCATACACCACTTTGTAGTCTATATAATGCATCTTTGGCAAATCCAATTGCTTCTTCAGGAAATCCAGCTATTTGGGCAACTTCAATGGCATGTGACTTTGAGCTAATTCCAGATTTTAGCTTATGATCAAAGATAAAGTTTTGATGGAACAGTTCATCGCCCAAATTGACCTTCTCAATAGATGTCTTATAATACCCAATTTTTTCAGATCCTTCACTATTCTTCATGAGTTCCGCTAATTCAACACCAAAATGAGTTGCAAATAAACACCTGGAGTTGTTATACTTCAACAAATGTAACAATGTTGCAAACGCAATAGACAATCCTTCTTTACCACTGGTGCCTCTTCCAACCTCATCCAAGATTGCAAGAGACCTCGGAGTTGCATTTTTCAAGATGAAGCTAGTCTCGACCATCTCAACCATGAATGTTGATAACTCACGGTACAAATCATCAGCGGACCCAACCCTGCTGAAAACTTTATCGACAACACCTATCGTCGCATTATCCGCTGGCACAAAAGACCCCATTTGAGCCATTATGATTATTATTGCATTCTGCCTCAAAAATGTACTTTTACCACCCATATTTGGACCTGACACTATCCACATTGACTCCTTGTTTGTTGGTGTGTGAAGTTGGCAATCATTACTGGTAAATTGACGAGAGCTTCCTTTCAAACCGTCCTCAACGACTATATGCCTTCCGCCAACTATGTTCAACTCCGTTGATGAAGTGACCTTAGGCATTGTTAAATTCTTGTCCAATGCTAATACGGCAAAAGACGATAAGACATCAATGTAATCCAAAACATGTGCAACATTTCTGATCTCTAGTGTCTTTTGTAAAATTTTTCTTCTCAAGTTTGAGATTATTTGGTTTTCTTCCGAACGAATTCTGTCAACGTGAGACTGAGTATCAGTGCCAATAGATTTCCACTCCTCGTTGTACAAGTAACGAGACTGCTTTGTTGAATAAAGCAAACAGAATCCAGGGGGATTTTCGGAAATAGCCGAAAGGGCCTTTTGTGAGCCTGTAACACAGACAACATAGCCGTAAACCTTGTGGAGTTGCAACTCAACTGATCTACAGCCAGCGAATATCTCTGTGACTCTCTCTAATAAATTGTTTTTCTTATCCAAAAGTTCCTCGTATTCATCATGACATTTTCTCAAAACCTGATTAGACTCCTTTCTTACGACCCAATCCTCTGCATTTAGTGCGTGATCATCGTTGAGTTGGTCATCAAGTATCTCGCTCTCTTCATTTGATCTATCTCTTTCCAGTTCCTTCGCTCTCATATTTCTAATTAAGGCTTCTTCGTCAATTACATTCAATATCTCTTTTGCAATCGGAAGTGGAGCATTTAGTTCGGAAATGAGAGGCAGTAATAACCTGCTTGCCAGCTTTGTTTCTGATGCCTGTCTTTCGAAAATACCTCTCAAATCGTCCACGATGAACAATGTCTTCGCCAAGAAGCACAATTCTAAAACATCAATTCTCCCTAAAGACAATCTTTGAATTATCCTACTAATATCTGAGCTTAACTTCAACTGATGAATCGTAGCACTTCGAAATTCACTCTTTTTCTTGAAAAGTTCAACCAACTTCTGTCTTCTTTTTATTTCTGTCACGCTGGTGGATGGGGCGGAAACCCAACTCGATAAAAGACGAGTCCCTGACAGAGTAACTGTCATTTTTATGGATGAGAGGAGAGACCCTGTTTTTTTATCGTCTCTGAAGGTTCTGTGGAGTTCCAATGCATCAGACGTCCTGGAGTCTATTTGCATAGATGAAGACAGAATTTTACGTTCTGGCAATGCTAAATTTGGTTCAGTATCAGGTAAATTCTCGGAGATGTAGTATAGAGCAGAAATGGAAGCACTGATCTCTTTTTGAGACAACTCGTTAAAACATCTATCCAATGTTCTTTCGTCATCACAGAACATATCGTAAAATGATTTCACCGGCTTTGTGTTTGTAGGCAAATTCTGATACCTCAAGTAAAATCTTTTTAATTCAGCTAGTTCAGGATACCATCTACCAGAATCTAATTGCTCTGAAAGTAATTCTTCATTGAGAAGAATTTCACTCGGCTTGATGCTTGAAATGTTCGTCATCAAGTTCTGAAGTGTTGTCTCCTGTACATAAAAATCACCTAGGGCAACGTCTGACCAGGCAAGTCCTATTTTCAATTCTGGATTCGCTACCGTCTTACATGGATCCTCAGGAAATGAAATAGAAAGTAAGTAGTTATTTTGCTGGAAGTTCCTAAGAGCTTCGTCAATCAAAGTGCCTGGGGTAACGATACGGGCAACTCTTCTAGTAATCCGGTTAGCTCCAGGTTCGCTCTCATTAGCGAATTGGTCAGCGATTGCAACACTGTAGCCGAGGTCATTCACAAGAATTTTCAAGTACTTGTCAAGTGAAGCATAAGGAAATCCAGCAAACCCTATCAGCCCCGTACTCTTGAAAAACCGCTGCGTAACCTTGATATCTAGTTTCGGGGCATAAATCTCGGCATGCTCGAAATATAGTTCATAAAACCCACCAACTTGAACAAGTACTACGTGATCTTTGTAACGGTCCATTATTGCCCTAATAGTCTTGAAAAGTGATGGGGCCTTTTTCTCGGCTTTGGCTCCTCGATCTTCAATCAGATCCAGGTCAACAAGAGAATTTTCATCTTCAGCTATAAGACTCTGGGATGACTTCTTTGGCAAGCTACCCTTCTTTGACGCGCTCTTGCTTTTTCGCACGGTACGTATCTGTGGCAATTCATCTATAGAAATTGGGTCAGAGTTCTTAGAAAGCGATGATGTGTGGCGAATTCCATTGCGAATAGGCCGTGTAACAGCCCTCCCGAACACCGTATATTTGAAGCATTTGCAATAATATAGCATCAACAACGTTCTAAATTTTTCAAATGTTCTTGAAAAGAAAAAGAAAATTATTTAAGATATTTATGTTTTCATTAAAGCTGAACGGTGAACTAGTGTATTTTATTTCACCCTTCGCCTTCAATTTGTACATATAAGCAACAGCGGTCATATATAGGTTCTGACTGATAACAATGTTTAGCGAATATGGTTTTTGCTTGCAGTGGCTTACTATGGGTCTTTCAATTATCGCGTAGATTGCAAGAGCATACATCTGAGTTAAATATATATTTCAAATGAGGGAAGAGAAATGACACTCGGTCCATGCAATTAGATAAGGTGTTACGACGAATGTGAAGCAACAATGAGGCATTCCTTACGCTTTTATCAAATGAGAATTGAGACTTTGTGTTTCCAATTGAGTAACAACCACTACACTTGCAATAATTCAGGAACCATCATCTTGTCACCTTCTGTTGAGAATGCCACTAATTTTCTCAATAAAAGAGGTCTGTTCATTACACGGCACAGAGTTCGTTTTGACAAATTCGCTCTAATGGGTTCTAACCACCAGAAAACCACAAGAAAACGTCCTGAAGGGTTTCGCTGACTCCCAAACCTCGTTGAAACCAACAGAACTACATGTGAGCTTACTTTGTTCTTATTTTGAAAACACGCCCTTCGAGAAAGGAGAGAGCAGTTTTGCTAATGTGCAGCGACCTTGAGACTTTGTAAAGCTCCAGATTTATTTTTTATTCCAGGGTCTCAGAATGTGAATCAATATTGATTTATTCAACTTAGGGCTCAAACTGAAGCGGAACCAATGAAGTGAGGCAACTTCATCAGAAGCATCCCTTCGAATTTTATGCCAAAAGACGCGATTTCCTAGTTTGGGAGGTTTTTTGATCTCTGAGCGTATGTAGATGCTCTCGATAAAACCCGGTTAAGCTTCGTTCCTCATGGCCCAATGGTCACGGCGTCTGGCTACGATTTGCGTTAGTCACTTCTGGAACCAGAAGATTCCAGGTTCGACTCCTGGTGGGGAAGCTTTTTTTTACAATTTTTTTTCTATTAGTATTTTTTTTTTTTCATTTTTTATTTTTCAAATTCAAGATTAATATTATTATACAACACTATTATGAAACACTATGTACTAATTCAAGAAACCTTTACAGCCTGGAGCACCACACAAACAAGGAATTCTCTCATCGTTGTTCGTCTCTCTTTCAAACTTATAATCGTAGGTCAATTCTTCATTAGCTGCAATATCTCTCAAAGCATAAATGACTATCCTTTTCTTACCTTCAACTTTGATGATTTTAGCAGTACAACTGGGTATGCAACAATGATTGATGAACCGAGCAATCCCTCCTTTTTTGGTGGCATCTATGACTGTGTTTTCGTCAATTCGGAAAAGATAAGATGACCCAATACCCGATTTGAGGTACCTCTTCTCTCTGACTTCTGCCACTTGTTGTCTGATGCGATCACCAACGTATTCTATAATCATCTCTCCAGATGAAATCGGCTCCAACGCATAAAGCCCCCAATTATGTATGGCACTACGTGCAAATGAAACAGGCTTCTTACGTTTGGTTAACAGATTCAACTCTAATAAGTCTGTTTCCGTACTGATCGACTTTATATCAGCAACCAATCTTCTGTTGTTAGCTCTGTTAACACGGGAACTCTGTAAACTATTGTTGGCTGGGTTGCTGCTCGAGTTGTTTGTTGAAGATCCTGAATTTTGCTGCTTCGAATCTTCAGCCGCAAGCTCAACAGTGTTCAATGGTTGATCAAGCCTACGTTTATGAGGCAAATATGCAGCCTTCTTCTTGTCTGGGATCTTTTTGAAACCCTCACTTTTCCATGAACCAGAACTGTTCTCAAAAGACACATCCAACTCTGGGTTCTCCTCTGACTTTGCAGAGTTTCCATTAAGAGTATTTAACTTCTCAAAAAGCTCGTTTTGGGATCGCGAATCTTTCTGCTTCCAGACCCAGTAGTCAACATTGTGAATTTGTGCTGATGGAGTGATATTACTAAATACCTCCTTCAGCAACTCCAAGTCCTCTTGATCCTTGATGATTGATAAAGAGGAAATTAAATCGTAATCGACAAACCTGTCTTCCAAAGGTTCGTATACTGGGAATGGGACATTGGTAGAGGGTCTATAACGAGGATCTATCTTTGAAAAGTCAGCCTTTGTTTCTCCTTCCTCTTCTTCTTCATCTTCTACCTCTTCTTCTTCTTTAGCTTCTTCGGCTTCACCCTCCTTTTCGATAGCAGCGGGTTCCTTCATAAAAGCAACTTTTTGTTCTGGTCCATCTTCTGGCGTGGTTGGTTTTGAAATGGGGTCTTCCATATCCACGTCAAAATCTTCACCTTTTATATCAAGCTGTAGTTTTGACTTCTTCACTTCTGGTATAGAGTCAGCATTACTAGATGTCAGCTCAACTCCATCAACTGCTTGATTTTCTTGAACAGAGTTTTCTTCATCATCGGTTTCAGACTCTGGAGCAGGGGTTTCTTCTGGAGTACCTGTCTTGCTCTCGTCATCTGAATTGTAGTTCAAAGCGTGACTCATTGGAAGCATATCAAATCTACTCTTTCTTGAGAGCTTTTTGACATTCTTAGCATCTCTGTCTCTTTTGTTATCAAATGATGTCTTCTTTATATTGGGCAACTTAGGGAGTTTATAGTCTCCTCTACTGATTGAAAAAATATCGGTGGTATTGACAAAAGAATGGGGAGAGCTGACCGTCTCAGATTTTATAGGAGTTGGATTTGATACCTTTTTCTTCTCGGCTGCTTCCTTTAATTTTGCAACCGCATCAGGAAAGTTTTTAGGATCTAGTAAATCCATCACGGTAGCATTAAGTTCGTCTGAAACGTCTCTGATCAACTTCATTTTGAAATCATTCAACAAAAATTTTCTTGAATCAGAAATTATTTCAGGTCCTGTGAAAAGATCATCCCAGCCTGCAGAAACAACAAGTTGCATGTTTAATTTGCAAAGAATCCTTCTCGAGTTTTCTGTCGGTATTAAAACCTCCTTGCCAAACTCTGCCCTAAAACATTCGTTGGCGTATTTAAGACACCTAAACACAATAAAAAAGCCTGCTTTATCCAAAAGTACCCTTGTGTATGCGTAGCTATGTAAGTAGGATTTCATGCTTGCAACGCTGATTGGAGCATTGTTCAGTAAAATGAAAATGAATGGTCTACCTTTGATGTAATCTTTTAGATCTTCTGGAACGGTAAATTCCTCAAGATTCTTGATGTGGTTTGTAATCGATCGTGACACCAAAGTCTTAGAATTAGACTTGGATACGTCGTTGATTGCTGGGTCGTTGAATAGGGCCTTCACCTCCGCTGATCCTATCTCCATCAAAGATTTGGTGACACTTACATCAGAAGGTCCTTGAGCGCTCTTGGGGCCTTTTGGACCTTTCGGAATTTGTTTTAAAGCTGAAACTTTCTCTTGTGTCTGTCTTCGCTTCTGTCCAAGTTTTGAGCTGATGATTTCATCAAGAACCTTGTTGTCTGATCCATTCAAAGATGAACGGATCGTCTTACCATTCAACTTCATTTTTTTATCCGTCTGGTTCACAACTGCTCTGGCAAGGCTGGCAGACTTATCAGGAGACCCAAGAAATTTCAAACGACAAACTCCCAAAGGGGCACCAGTAACTTTGTCAACTACCATTGAAGACTGTTCAATAGGGCCAAAAGATTTCATATTGTTTTTTATCAAGCTTTCAGATGTATTGATGGAGAACCCCCATATAATTATTTCATTATCCGGTGGTGGGCCAAGAGAGTTTTCATCGTGAACAAATCTTGTTTTCTTCAACTCACGATATAAAGTCTTGTTTGATAATTTGTGATGAACGTGGTAAACTGGGTATTTGTGCATTAATGTCCTGGGGTCTTTTGGCTTGACAACTGAATCATTTTTCCGATACTTTGGTGTTTTACCCTCAGACTTATCTTTACTCAAGTCAGGATCGTATATAATTTTATACGATCTTTTGATCTCAGTAGCCACTGTCACTCGTAAGTTTGAAGAATGATGCTTTTGAGCTTTATAAGGTTCTGTGAGATATGTCACATTCGTTATTTTCGGCTCAGGTGCATGATAACTTCCATTGGGAGACGAAAAGCCATAACTACCAGGCCTCTCCCTGGAGCTACTTGGAACATGGCCATTTTGCTTGTATTCAGAAGCTGAATTGGAACTTGATGAATCAGTAGCAGACATACTCCTTTCATAGTCATTTCTTGGCTGTTCATCATATTTGGAACGATAGCGATCATGATATTTGTTGAAAGGTGTTGTTCGATCGCTAAAACGTGACGATGAGTAATCCTTTTCGATGAAATTCGGCCTATTGTTGACTTCTCTTGAGCCACGTGAAAATGGCGGTATCTCGTTGTTGTTATATCTGTTATATTTGAACCTATCAGGACCAGAAAATCGGTCTGATCGATCGGGATGTCGACTATAAGACATCTGTAAATCAATGAAGAAGTATCTCGTGCCAGTCACTATCTTCGTGAAGTGATGAAATGGGACTAATACTACTTCCAGTTATTAAAATCCAGCACGGTTGTAACTTAATAGCTGCGAGAAAGGTCTGATTGCAGGGCAGAAAGGTGCAATTTTCAGGAAGTCAATTCTTGTTATATACTTATTTCAATTATATTACTTTTTTGTGTTTATTTAAGATTTTTTTTTTCTTGCGTTTATTTCTGGCGTTTGAAACTTCTACATAATCAACTAAAATAACATCATCATGTATATATCAGAACTTATAAAAAATTGAGGCTCTTCAAGACACCCAAGTTGGCTAATAGAACTTGAGCAGCCTTTTGAGAGGATATCTTTTTGTTTCTTTCAAAAGCAATGACTAAAGGAATACCATCCACTGATAACGTCAGTTTCATATTGGCATCATCCACTCTTTCCATGTCATACTGGGGAATCTTTCTCGATTGCTGCAAGAGTGAATAAAGTCTCTCCTTAGACTTAAGGTCTATGGTCGATTTGTCCATATCAGGGGCAATGATCGGAAGATCCACTTCCAAAGACGGTCTATTATTGTATCTATTAGAAACCACCATCAGATTTGAGCCCTTAAGTTGAAAGTCATCCTTTTTCCTACTTCCATCTTCAATCATCAATCTGTTAGAAGAGCTCAGTGGATTTAGCCTGCTCATTCTTGTATACTTGTCCATCAAATCAGGATTTTTCAATGCAGCCATGGCGGCTCTAATTTGAGCATCTTTCAAATTGGGTGCTTCTCCTTCTCCCAAGACTTCGCTTCCCATCCGACATTGAACTACAAAATGGTGTCTCATATTGTCACCTGCTTGGATTGTATGATACGAGGGAGTGCATGATTGTGAACCAATCAGCAAATTTAGCTCTCCCTTTGCTGACTTGTTGATCGGCTCGGCCAAATTCAACCTTTGTATAGCTGGTTCTATCAAAGCTTCTATCCATCTCAGAATGACACTGATTTCGTCTCCAAATTGTACTGAAAGAGCACCAACATAGGCATAGAAACATTCTCCATAATATTTTTGCTTCATTTTAGCATGTTGTACCATCGAGTCAGCCTGCTGGTCCAATGAATATAGGCTAGACCATTTTGTCAAATTGGTGGATGATAGCAACTCCCTTCTTTCGTTGACCAAGAAGTCATCCCTCAATTCCGGAAATCTTCTGTAAAACAATCTACTGACAATATTTGACATGACACTCTCTCCTAAAAAGATGAGTCTCTCATTCGTCTCGTCTATATAATCAGGATATTTTGATAGTTCAAGTGATTTGTGGGCAAAGACCTGGTCGTATAAATGGTCATCCTTTATGACCGGCAATGGTGGCGGTACACAATCGACGTAATCATCATAGTTGATGTTCACCATTTGCCGCTGGTTGTTATTGCTATCAAATATGACGTATTCTATTGGAGCCTTTATTTCATCTCGTAAATCTGATGTATCCTGAAACAAAGAATCCTCAGAGAACTCAACTAAATCATTGAAGATTTTCAATCTCCCTTCCTCAGTTGATTCCTTCAACTTTGCTGCTAGGACGAAATACTTGCTATTCAAAATCTCAGGATCATCTGAGGTGTAATCTTTCAAGTCCGAATATTTAGGCGCCTCTTCTAATATCTTATAGATGGCAGCTTGTAAGTTCTTTGCTGTGTTTTCAATCCCAATCAGTTCCACACTTGAAATAAATCGTTTGTTCGATTTATCTTCTGTTTGCACAGTATCTGGATTAGGCGAAGGAATTGGCGGGCTCTCTTGTTGTAATGTTGGCGCTTCGTTATACCTCTCCAAATTGCTGACAGGAGTTTCAGGGCTAGGACTAAGAGCCTTATAATTTGGTTCAGAAAGAATCTCACCCACACGACTGAACAGATGATGATCCTCATTGTGAACTTTTTCACTGTTGCGCTGGTTGTAAACTTGACGCTGTACTGGAGTGGTAGATGATGATCCCTCTGAATGAAGTCTCCTTGTCTTGACCTCTCCTTCCAATTTATTCAAAAAGTCATCCATGTCATCCATATCAGCAGGAAAGCTTCTCTTCTGTGGCAGCATGATGAATTCAGCTTATTGCTAAGTTTCTGTTTGCAATTTAAAGATATCGTCACTTGTGGTTATAAGTTTTAAAAGTAGAAGAAAAACCCTATTACACTTTATTTTTTTTTTTTGGTTTAATTTCAATTTGTTGTCGATAGCACGATAAATAGTGTTAGCGATCAGAAATATAGTTTTACGTATTCCCACAGAAAAAACTGTTCGGATGACCAGATTGATGAGAGATTCGGGTCTCTGTTCAAAGATAGATGGGATGCTTACTGAATGAATTGAATAAATAGGTAGATAAATAAATAAATAAATAGTTTAATAAATAAATAAAGTCGTAGATAAGTAAATAAATAAATAAATAAAAGGGGACAAAAAATGAGCTATCATAAATGATAAAGTCACATAGAAAACCTCCAATCATTGCTGGTGATAGTTGACTGCTCATTTGGTTCTAATGTGCTTCAACTTACCGGGAGAGTGCACAAAATTAATAGCATACTCTTTTTTCCTGAATTTTCTCTCCTTTGGTTCTTGTACGTAAAAATCCCATCCTTGGCCTTTTGAAAACCTGATTGCTGACTCTTTGGTATCAAAATTCATTCTCGTTCCTTGCATTACATCGGAGGATCCTTGGTAACCTATCAAATCGTTTTCCCATCTATTTCCTTTTCCATATATATCCCAATCAATTTTCCAGAAGTGACGGTTGTGTGCACCACTTTGGGTAGCAGACTTGGCTTCCTTATAGATTCTGACAATTCTTTTGGTGGAAAGCTCTGCAGGAGCACCGCTGACAATCTCCTTTGGCAAGTTAGAAGTATCTTCCGTAGTTAAATCTGGTAATTCCTTACTTGCTTGCCTGAGTGAGCTTGATGTAGCGAACCCGGCGCGTGGCAATGACAAAATAGATACCCTCGTTGAAGTCTTGAATAATGGTTTCAACATTTGTGATTGATTGATTGATTGACTGATTGACTGATGGTGTTCTTAGTCGAGCAGTTGCTAGAATTTTTGAGTAGATCTTTTGAGCTTTTTTTAATTTTGTGTGTTTTTTTTTCAGATAGAATTAAATCAAATTGACTGGGGCAGGGATTGGGTGTTTGCAATGGCGTCCAAATTGATTAAGAAAGCATTGGAAGAGGTAATACCTTCTTTCGAAGGAGAGTTTCCTCCAACTCTTGTGGATTATGTTGACAGATTGTACAATTTATCTGCCAAGAAGCTAAACTTGAAACAACAAGAGGAAGTTGCCAGATACCATTTGTGTGCAATTGTGGGAGTTGAGAAATTGCAGTTGAAGTATAAATTGCCTAGTCCTGTATTGGACAAAGTGCCCATGCTGCCGATTACGTCCAATAAATTGCTACTGGATATGAGAGAGATGTTATCCAACGGATCCCCTACCAAGTCAAATCCAGCAACTCCTTCCAAGATAAAGCAAAGCAATAAGTCTACTCCAAAATCCACTAGAGCTTCCAGAAGTATGACGGTCACACCATCTTCGTCTGCCAGAAAGCGTTTATTTGATGATCCAAAGACGCCTGGAAGCTCTGAATCACCTTCAAAAAGAACTAGAGGGAGACCACCAGGGGCATTGAATAGAACGACGTTAGAAAAATTGGGTCAGTCGCCATTTCAAACTGCATCCACTATCAAAGCTGTGACGCCATTTTTATCACCGAACAAAAAAGTACATCTCTCAACAGCAGAAGTGATATCTTTTTGTAACAAGTTTCAACTTCCGCAAGATACGACCACCAATGTTTTGCACACCTTTAGTGAGTATCACAATAGAATCAAGCATGAATGGGCCTTATTGTGCGGATTGGTCGCCTTAGTCTACATGATTGTTCATCATGATGTATTAAACAGCAAACCTAGTTCCAAGAAGGCATTCTACGATAAACTTCACAGTTTACAAAAAGGAGGTCTTTTGAAGCAAAGTTTAGTTGAATGGATAAACTTGATCAACGAATTTTTCAAAGATACAAAGTGGGTCAAGCAGTTGAAGTTTCAATACGGTTATTACAGCAGTACCAATATAGAGATTCCATCAATGGGTAATATGCTATTGGTAAATAAACTTCTTCAAGCTGAAGATGAATATGCCAAATGGAAAGAATGGTCGTGCTCAAGGGCCAAGACAACCAAAAGCAGACCCAATAAACACTTGACCTGAAAAAAAATTATTTTGAAAAAAAAATTTGTAAAATATTGTATACAGAACTAGAGATTTAGTCATTTAAAAGAAGTTATTGAAAAGTTGTTGAGAATAGACTTTGCATCTCTAATTTTATTACCTGTTTGATTCGCTTTGCTAAAGAGAATAGGCATTTTCTTAAACTTTATAGTGCCACTTTGCTGAAGTCAAGTTTCTTTTACTTCAGATCATCCTGCTCAAAACTAAGTGATTCAGATCATCTCGGGCTCTAAATACTCATAAAACATATCACAAGAATCTCACATTTCTTAATATGACTGTCAAAAGGCTGTTATCCGAGGAGACAAACGGCAGACTTCACAAGGCCTCAAAGATCGAAGTGTCTGACGATGTCGACATTGAAGATGTCAGTGATCTCAATAATGATTACGAAATGGTTGAAGCTATATCAGATGATGGAGCATTTCTCTCTCAAGATCTTCCCAGGACTGATAACCAGGTCTGGCAAAAAACAATTGAAAAGGTGGTGAAGTCCGTTGTATCTATTCATTTTGCGCAAACCGCTAATTTTGATTCCGACTCTGCTGTTGTAAGTGAAGCCACTGGTTTCGTTGTTGATGCTGAAAAGGGAATCATAATGACTAATAGACATGTCGTTGGTGTGGGACCATTCTGGGGTTATGCCGTTTTTGACAACCATGAAGAATGTGATGTTATTCCGATTTATAGAGACCCTGTTCATGATTTTGGTTTTTTGAAATTTGATCCAAGCAACATCAAATATATGAAAATACAAGCCTTAGAGTTGAAGCCTGATTTGGCTAAAGTTGGAGCAGAAATAAGGGTTGTTGGTAATGATGCCGGGGAAAAATTATCAATCTTGGCTGGTTTCATCTCAAGATTGGATAGAAATGCACCAGAATACGGTGGATTGACGTACAACGATTTCAATACAGAATATATTCAGGCTGCTGCAAGTGCCTCTGGTGGGTCCTCTGGTTCCCCAGTTGTCAACATTGATGGTTACGCTGTTGCTTTACAAGCAGGAGGTAGTACCGAAGCATCAACTGATTTTTTCTTGCCTGTTTATAGATCGGCAAGAGCTTTAAAATGTGTGCAAGAGTCGCAACCAATAACGAGGGGTACAATTCAAGTTCAGTGGATACTAAGGCCATTTGACGAATGTCGTAGATTAGGTTTGAGACTGGAAACTGAAGAACGTCTGAGAAAATTGTTTCCAAGTTCTATTGGATTGTTGGTGGCTGAAGTCATTTTACCTGAGGGTCCAGCTGATGGCAAAATACAAGAGGGAGATAATTTGGTCGCCATCAATGGTGTTGATATCTCTACGTTCATCAAAGTTGACGAAATTTTGGATTCTTCTGTTGGTGAAACCATCACTCTTTCTATTCAAAGAAGTGGTGAGGATATTGAAGTTGAATGTCAGGTTGAAGATTTACATGCCATCACACCTGATCGTTATTTGGATGTTTGTGGAGCATCATTCAATGATATGAGTTATCAAATGGCCAGAATATACTGTATCCCTGTGAAGGGAGTATTTGTCAATAACTCTGCCGGTTCATTTTACTTTGACAATGAAGATAAATGTGGATGGATCATTGACTCGGTTGATGACAAAGACACTCCTGATATGGATACTTTCATCGAGATAATGAAGCAAATTCCCGACGGAAGTAGAGTTACCGTTTCATTCAGGCATTTAACAGATTTACATTCTCCAAATGTTTCGACAATTTTAATTGATCGTCATTGGCACTCTACCTTCAGATTGGCTAAGAGAAACGATGTAACCGGTTTGTGGGATTTCACAGATATCCAAGATAAACCGTTACCACCTCTCCCGTTGACACCACAAAAAGCAAGAATTACTGATATCAGAACTGAATTTACCGGTTGTGCTGCGTTATCAAAGAGTTTTGTCATGGTTCAAAGTGTCTTACCAGTACCATTGGATCTGTACCCCTTTGAAAGAAAAAGACATTATGGTCTTGTGATCGATGCCAAAAATGGTTATGTCTTAATTTCAAGATATACAGTTCCTCATGACTTGTTGGACGTCTTCGTCACAGTTGCTGAGTCTGCGATTGTACCAGCCAAAGTTGTATTTTTGCATCCAACTCAAAATTATGCAATTATCAAATACGATCCATCTTTGGTCATTGCCCCAATTGAAACTCCAAAGTTCAGTGAAACTCCGCTTCACATTGGAGACAAATGCATTTTTGTTGGATTCAATTATAACTTCAGAGTTGTGACTTCAGAAACAAAAATTACCGATATTGCCTCTCTTAATGTTCCAGCTTGTCCTATTCAACCAAGATATAGAGGTACCAATTTGGAGAGCATTCAAACTGATTCAAGTCTTGCTTCTCATTGCAACTCTGGTGTCTTGGCAGATTCTGATGGTACAGTTAGGGCTATTTGGTTATCATTTTTGGGTGATAGAAGAGGTGACACTGATAACGTTTATAAAATGGCAATTGATGTTGTTGATTTAATCGATGTTATCAAAACTTTCCAAGAAGGTGCCCCAGTTCCAGATTTAAGAATTGTTGAACTGGAATTTTCTTCTTTGCCAATAACTCAAGCTAGAGTTAAGAAAGTTCCTGAAGAATGGATCCAGAAATTGGAAGATTCTCAACCTGATAGAGTTCAATTTATGGGTGTTGCAAGAGTCAGCGTTGCCAGACCAGGAAACCCAGAAAATCCGTTACTTCCTGGTGATGTCATTCTTTCTATTGACGGAACACCAGTAAACCGTACTAGAGATATGAATGTCATGTACCAAAAGAAGGTTTTGGATTTCAAAATTGTCAGAAAAAAGGAAGTTCTTGACTTGAAAGTGGAGACTATACCTACAAAAGTTTTGAATACAAACCAATTGGTAATTTGGTCTGGTGCAATTTTACAAGCCCCACACCAAAGTGTCAGACAGTTGATGAAAAATTTGCCTTCAAGCATTTATGTCATTAGCAGAGCCCATGGGTCTCCTGCTAGACACTATGGTATTCATTCTACCAACTTCATCACTCATGTTAATGGGGTAGCTACTCCAGACTTAGATTCATTCATGGAGGTTGTCAAATCCATCTCTGATAATACATACGTCAAATTGCGTTGCGTAACTTATGACAATATCCCATATGCGGTAACGTTGAAGACCAACTACCACTACTTTCCAACTACTGAACTCAAGAGAAATGATACAACAGGTGAATGGAAGGAGCATGAATACAAGTGAAAAAAATTTTGCATTACAATCTATAAATTGCTTTGCCCATATATATAAACTAATATATATATAGATAAGTAGATAAACTAAATGTACACTACAATTACACAGTTTTGATAAATAATTGATTCCAATTTCTATTATTGTTGACTATATACATTGATGATCTGGATAACTAGATCACAAAAATGGTAACAATTTCTTAATTCTTACAGTTTGATTTCCATGACCGCTACGCTTAGACAACTTCGTTCCTGACAAATCATCGAGCACTCTATTGGACCAACCGGCGTTACCATGCGCTCTGTTTGCAACTCCTCTCTTGTAGCCATTTGCGGTTTTTCTCCATCTCTTGTATGAAGCTCTGTGTGTCTTAACCAGGTTTCTTGTTATTATCAAAGATGAGGATTGTAACGTTAGTGTTGATTGTGAAAGGCTGCTGGAAACTCCCTTTATCAAAGGACGGAATGTAGAGAAGAATGACATGTTGAAGAAGATGATATGTTCTATATTGTAGCTCTCTTTGATTCTCAAATTGACAAAAAAAAATTGTCAAAAATTCTTGAACATTAGTCGTTGACAAAAGATCAATCTATATCCTCTACAAAATACATACAAAGCTTTGGTATTACAACTGAAAATCACTCATCTTCACTCGATGAAGAGTCATATCCACCCAAGAGAACAAAGCCCCTTGTTTCAGCTTTTGAGATCTCATAGTTCTTTGCAGAAACTTGGCTGTCACTTGTCTTCAGCCTCTTGGCGGCTCGTTGATCTGGTTTTTTTTTCACTATGATCCTTTTTTGTACCTTTGTCGGTATCGACTCTACCACTCGAGACTTCTGTTTTTCTTTCAACTCATTCTGTATCCTCAGTCTTTTATCGTTTCGTTAGTAAATGGTTCGACTTTGTATGAAAAAATTGGACTCACTTTCTAAACTCTTCTAAGCTCTCCTCTTCTTGAATCTGTTTGTCTAGTTCCCTCATTTCTTCCTTCAACCTTAATGCCTCGTAATACTCCATATCCTTTTCATTGATCTTGTAAGTTGAGTTCAGCTGACTCGTCAATTCTTGATATTCTGCAGCTTTCCTTACTCTGTTCTCGTATAATTGTTCTTGCAATGTCTTTCTATTCTTCAGTTCCTCTTTCTTCAAGTAAACCAGCTCTTCCTTCAGAGCACGTATTTCTTCCAGTTGCAAATCAGCTGAAGGGATTGAACCTTCCTTAACAAATCTAGACATCACCGCTGTAGAAGCATCACCCGAGACCAATATATACAGAACAACACAAGTTCCTGCTACCTTTTTCTCTTGTTCACTTTTAAAAAGGAGGAAAAAAAACGATCTCAAACAGCCCCAAATCTCTTCCATTTTAAGCGTTAACTAAAAGCGATCAACGGTTATCTTATCGCTAAAAAAAGTTTCAGATGAAAAGATATAAGAACGGCCAACCTCCCACTTAGGTGAGTCACAACAACCATACATTGCAAATATGACAGTTTCTATTAACACTTTAACGCCAAAGACGGAGGAAGTGGTGGATGATTACGACAAGTACATCACGTCAGGTTTCACACCATTACCTGTAGCTATCGAAAGAACTTCAGGTTCGATATTATACGATGTGGATGGGAAGGAATACATTGATCTCTTGGGAATGTTTGCTGTTGTCAACATGGGTCACAACCATCCAAAAATTGTCAAAGCAGCTCAGAATGCTTTAGCTACCTGCTCGATGGTGAATACAGCAGTGACAAGTGTCTCATATGCGAGATTTGCCAAAAAATTGTCAAAGCTGTTTGGTTACGATAAATTTGTTGCTCTCACAAGTGGAGCAGAAGCCACTGATGCTGCAGTTAAAATCGCAAGAAAATGGGGTGTCACCGTTAAAAACATTCCAGCTGGTGAATCAATTATACTAAATACCACTGCCTGTTATCATGGTATCACTATTTCCACGCATGCTTTAACGACTCCACGTGAGCCGGAATTCGGACCATACGATAATGCGGTTGGACCTGTTCTCCCTGATGGAACCGTTATAAGATATGGTGAGATAGAAGATTTAGAAGATGCTTTGAAGAAATATGGTGACAAAGTTGCCGCATTCATGGTGGAACCTATACAGGGTTCTGCAGGTATTATCATTCCACCAGCGGATTATCTTACAAAAGTTGCTCTGGTTTGCAAAAAGTACAATGTTTTATTCATCGCTGATGAAGTCCAAACCGGGTTTGGTCGTACTGGTTATAATTTGGCTTCTTTCAGGGATGGTTTAAAACCGGACTTGGTATGTCTCGGTAAGGCTATTTCAGGTGGACTTTTCCCTTTGAGTGGTGTCATTGGTGATGATGCTGTCATGAGTGTCATGAAAGTTGGTGATTTGGGCTCTACTATGGCAGCTACTCCGCCTGCTACAGAGGCCGCCATTGCAGCATTAGATGTCTTATTCGATGAGAAGTTAGCTGAAAGGTCTTTGAAAATGGGTGATATCTTCATGAATTATATGAAAAAGAAGAATCCTCCTCATTTGCTTTCTGTTGAAGGTCAAGGTTTGTTTATTGCGTTAGTTCTTGATTCCAAAGTGGTAGGTAGAAGAGTATCGGCAATTTTAGCCAAAAAGGGTGTGATCTCAAAGGCTACCAGTAGTGGAAGAATGAGAGTTACCCCTCCATTGACGATTTCCGAAGCAGAATTATTGAAAGGTGCTGATATTATTTGTGAGGCATTGACGGAATATGAATCTATTACCGGTCCTATTCCAGGAGAAGATAATTCTTATATTTCATAATTTTAGATTGAATTTTATATAAAAGTTTTGGCTATTTGTCATATCCACGTAAAATGTACTCCAATTTTTCAATCTTCGATTGGTATCTGAGTTGTAATCCATGAGTCCTTCCTTTGATTTGGCCTAAATATGTTTTTTCAAAAGTACAATCTTGCAATCTTCTGGCATACGAGCTTCTTTTATTTAATTTGTAATAATAATGAAGTTTTTGACCATTGGGAAAAGTTGAAGTTTTAATAACATTGTGATAACGATACTTTATCGGCTCTCTTCGTTGCTGGTATCTTTTTTTGCCAATGCGTGCCTTTCTCTTTGTTACAAGGTGATTTTTCTCTCTTCTCGCAATGTCAATTTTCCGTCTCATCATGTTTTCTGGCACTTGATGTCCTGTCGTAATGCTTCTATTCTCTATGCGAAGAGACTCAGTATGCTTCGGTAATGAATCTACAGCCTGGCAGAAGCTAAAACTCTTTCCCCAGTGAGGATGACTCCGATTGATTCTGTCTATTGCTGAGTGAGAACTGCAAAAGGTGCGAACCTTGTGCCATATGTGTTTGATGCTCTCAATGTGAGGATGCCTTGGTTTGAAGTTGTTGTTTTCCATTACTGTTGTCGTGGTCAAAGCCAAAGGAGGGCTATTGGAAGACGCTGGAGTCAATTGAGTGAAAATGTCCAACCAAGGTGGAGTGGGTGCCTTACTTTCCTTCAAAGATATATATCTTAAATATCTAGAATCTTCCTGTACTAATGGGCTATTTTCCATCGGAGAGACCATAACCGTGTTGGTTGGGTGCAATCTTGGAGCTCGAGGACTTGATATATCATTGAACTCTAAAACATAATTCGCTTCAAACAATTGTGATCCGAAATCAACTGGTTTATAAACATCCCCCGACAGCTGCTCAATACATTTGCAGGCAAGGTTCATCAATGCTGGATCCAGTAGTAAATGCTCTTTGGAAGATGTTAAAAAGTAATTTAGCAACGAATTCATCAAGAGCTTAAGACATTCGTCTTTTTGAATTTCAACCGAATAGCTTGTGAACCATCTTAAAATTTGTTCTAAATCGGTGACATTTTCAAGAATACAAAAAATTGTGTCCACAATGGAAACCTCATAGCTCTTCTGCTCTCCCGGTCTGTCGCCACGTGTACTTATTATGAAACAAGTTACCAAGTAATCCAATACAATTTCCAAGACATTAGTATCAATAACCATTCCGTATAGTATCATATTGACTAACTGTTCGATGATGTTACAAGCAGCGCTCAATATTTGGATGCTATCTGATTCTTTGGAGTGACCTGATCTGAGTTTCGGATTAGCATGATTTTCTGTATCCATCTTTTTGTTAATCGCTGTAGCCCCATTTCCATTGATGAAAAGTACCAAGCTTGGTATGATCAACTTATCAACAATTTTAACAATCCTCAGTTGTAACAATCTTATGAACTCCTTGTCCTTTTCAAATTCATCCAAGATCCTTGAGCAATCTTCTAGAGCAGGCAATGGCGCTTTGGGGTCCATGTCATCAACCGAAAACAAAATCTGGCAAACCGCTCTATTGACCCCATGGGCGTTCACTTGTGAAGTCTGCTTGTAAATGCATGAATTTTGATTTTTTGGGAATTCGATGAGAGAGTCAACACGAGTGTACTGTAGTTGACTAGTCATTGCCATAGCTCTCAGAATATATAGCGATTGATAAAAGCTAAATCAGCTGGTCAATTCTTCTTAGAAAAACGTTAAAATGATAATTTATTTGTGCATCTAATGAATTGGCTTTTGTGTTAGTTAAAAGTATCCGCACGGGGAATTCCGTGGTGTAGTGATTTTTCCACGGCTGCTTAAGTGAGTCACGTGCTCTGTACTAGGGCTACAAAAAGGATGTGCGTGTCTGGCCCAATTTTCCGCTTTGAGACTTGTGTTTGTGCTCTAAATTTTTTTCCTTTCAATTGAATTTTTATTTTTTTGTTGAAGGTGAAAATTGAATTTTACTTGGTTTTATATAGTATTATATTAAAGAGTACCTTTAAACAGCCTATCAACAGATATTATTAAATAGTTAGAAATGGGAGGAACTCGTGAAAACAAAGCTGAATACTTCAGTAAATTAAGAACTTTATTGGAAGAATACAAATCCATCTTCATTGTTGGTGTTGATAATGTTTCATCCCAACAAATGCACGAAATCAGAAAAGCCTTGAGAGGTGAAGCTGTTGTCTTGATGGGTAAGAACACTATGGTTAGAAGAGCCATCAGAGGTTTCTTAGCTGAATTGCCAGAATACGAAAAATTGTTACCTTTCGTCAGAGGTAATGTTGGTTTCATTTTCACCAATGCTGATTTGAAAAAAGTCAGAGATGTTATTCTTGACAACAAGGTTGCTGCCCCAGCTAGAGCCGGTGCTTTTGCTCCAGCTGACGTTTGGGTCCCAGCTGGTAACACCGGTATGGAACCAGGTAAAACTTCTTTCTTCCAAGCTTTGGGTGTTCCAACCAAGATTGCCAGAGGTACCATTGAAATTACCAACGATGTTAAAGTTGTTGAAGCCGGTGGTAAAGTTGGTGCTTCTGAAGCTTCATTGTTAAACTTGTTAAACATTTCTCCATTCACCTATGGTATGTCTGTTATCCAAGTTTACGATGATGGTCAAGTTTTCCCATCATCCATTTTGGATATCACTGACGATGAATTGGTTTCCCACTTTATCTCAGCTGTTACCACCATTGCCTCTATCTCATTGGCTATTGGTTACCCAACTTTACCATCAGTTGGTCACTCAGTTATCAACCATTACAAGAACGTCTTGGCTTTATCAATTGCCACTGATTACACTTTCGAAGGTTCAGAAACTATTAAAGATAGATTAGCTAACCCAGAAGCTTATGCTGCTGCTGCCCCAGCTGCCTCATCAGGTGCTGCTGCTACTGAAGCTGCTGTTGAAGAAGAAGCTGCTGCCGAAGAATCAGAATCAGATGCTGATATGGGTTTCGGTATGTTCGATTAGGTTTCCCCCTGATTTAGCTGCAAAGTTTCTCGAAACAGATTTCGTCAATGAAGAGATATGAAGAGTGATTAATTTCATCTTTTCTATAAAATAGTTTGTATAATTCAATTAAATTCACCATGTCTTTTTGTTATGATCAAAATCCCACTTTCATTGTAATTCTGAAGTTTCGTCTAATAAGTTTTTAAAGGCTTTGATATTGTTTTAAAGCTTAATGAATTCCCAAAACCTTCTGATTTTGTTTTTGACTTAAAATCTAATAAAGTTTATTTGCAAATAATAATTTCTAACTAAATAAAAAATCCAAAACTCCTGAACGAAAATGTGTATTGTAAAATGCTAAATGTAAAATGTAAAGATAGACAAAGAGACTGGTAGGAAAACACTACACCTCAATGGAATAAGTGTTGTTTGCATTATCCTTGTTCGAAGATTCATCTGTTAAGTTATGCATTTGTATGTTATTGTTTTCCTCTTGTAATGCTTTCCTTTCCAAAGCAACTCTGTTTGGATTGACTTCTCCATGTAATCTTTCAGCCAATTCCTCTAATGTTTGTCTTTTAGTTTCTGGTAATAACATACCGGTAAATATACCCAATAACATGAACAATGCAAAAATTTCCATGACATGGGGCAAGAAACAATTTTGATCTGATGCTGAACAACCATGGTTGACTAAAGTACCCAACGCAGTTTGTGCAACAATAGCACCAAGTTTACCACTAGCTGCTGATATACCATGAGCTGTAGATCTGAATCTTGATGGGAAACATTCCAGAGCAATGATATAAGTTGTAGCATTTGGTCCAAAATTTTGAAAGAATTGAGCCAAAACGTACAATGCTAATAATCCATGTTGAGTCAATTTATCGTAAGCAAATCCAATGACACAAAACAAAATTGTTAAAATGGTGAACCCCATTATGGTTATGAATTTTCTGCCCAAATGGTCAACAGTTAAGACACTAACCCAATACCCTGGAATAGAACCGGCACAGATTAAAATCAAATTACCAGCACATACATTGTATAATTTATCGTAAACATTATCATCAGAAGCGTATCCAATAGCTTCCAAGATAACAGCTGTATTCAACCCCAATCCGTAGAATGCAACATCCAACATAAACCACGAACCAGCAGTACCAATCAAAATTTTCATATGTTTCCATTTTTTAAAATGTTGGCAAAACTCCTTCATAGAACCATTCTTGGCGAGTTCAGATTTTGTTTCAACTTTGATTTGAGCTTGATTGTGCGATGATCCTTCCTCTGATTCATCTTCCAATGTGCTGAGTTTCTTCAAGTCAATTATTTCCTCTTTCATCTCAGCTTCTGTTTCCAATGCATTAAGCTGATATCTTGGTGATGCAGGAATTGTTAATCTGAAATATAATGCACAAAGACCAGGAATAGCACCAAGCCCGATGAGGATTCTCCACATTTGATCAATAGCCTTGATACAGTTTCCTGTACATTCAGTGGCATCTTTAGCGCCAATTAATTCTGATTTATAAGCTCTAACAACGATAACACTGACAATACCAGCTAATAATTGGCCCCAACCTTGATTGGCAAAGACTGAACCAATAATCAGACCTCTATGTTTTGTTGTGGCAAACTCGGATGTGATCACTGATGAAGTTGGATAATCAGCACCAATTCCAATACCCATTACAATTCTCCAAAATACCATGAGGGCTGGGAAATTGATGGCAGCTGATTCACCAGTGGTGACTTGGAAAATCGTGGCAGTAATCATGATGATCAACTCAGACCCGTAAATTCTATGTCTACCAACAGCATCTGCCAATCTACCAAATCCTAATTGTCCAATGACGGTACCGACTGATGTAGATACTTTCAATATGGTTTGAGTTGAACTTGGCATCTTACCTTCCCAATAAACATATTGTAACATGGTGACAGCCAAATTTATAGCAAAGATGTCGTATGCGTCTGTTAAAAATCCAACACCACCTACACATATAGCTCTAACATGATACCATCCAAATTTGGCGTTATCAATCTTCTCCAATGCCAATCTTCTTCTTTCCAATGGATCTTCAACATCAGCAAAGTCATTCACAAAATCATGAAATGCAGCATTTCCTGATTTTTTTGTACTCTTAATTTCTTCTACACCACTCATTTCTTATTAGTCAAAAACCTTAAATTATAATATCACACGAGCTATTAACATATTTGGAACTCGTGAGATACTCTCAACCTTTTATAAAGTTGAAATTGAGCAGAAACAAGTTTGGCTTGTAAAAAGGTCAGTTAGTGGAAAAAGCTGACATCAGGCAAAACGGGAAATTACTACGCCACGTGTCGTACAAAGAAGGACCCTTTCGCGCAAAATTCACTCTACAGAAATGGGATGTCAGCTGCAGTTTCTTTTTCGTTCCCTTTTTTTTCTCTCTCTTAGCAGTACCAAATGTACTCCACGTGCGCCCTTTGGATCTGATGTTGATAATTGCAATAAAAAGCCAAGAACCAACAGCATCAGGTCTTTGGATGAGTATATTATTATTATATGTTAGAATCCTTGGTGCTTGGCCTGCCACCATCATTTCCGTCTATTGCAACTGTTGTAAATGATGGAAGATGTACATAGTTAGCCGGAAATACATATCTAGTGTTGTAGCTACGCATCAAGATACGACATTTGCATACTCAGTCATGACTTTGATATTCGACTTGATATAAACCGTTAGTCGGTTGGCCTTATTAAAAATAGAATGCGATTTTAGATAAATTATTTTGCCAAACAGTCGTGTCTCGTCAAAGTTGCATCTTGTTATTTAAGATACGCGTCTTTTTCGCCTACTTTCTGCTTAGAGACAAATCGACATATCATCAGTAAACTTATCAAACTGAGCTTTCTTTCCAAAAGAACTGAATGTTTCAAGTATCATTTACACAATTAAAACAAAAAAGCCAAGAGAGAACTAAAAACACAAAAAGATAAAATATACTGTCCATACAGAACCATCGTTTTATATATATAACTGAAACAAACCGCCCCTCAACCTCTCCAACATGTAAAACAATTGAATTTTTTGAAAAAATTTATCATACCATATCATACCATATCATAACATAACAAAATATAAGCCCCTTGAATTTGGCAAAGAGGCCCCAACTTCATACAATGCATAAAATTCATCTACCACCTCTCTTCTTTATTAAACTATCTCTTTTCCTATTATGAGTAGCGTTGTATAATGGATCTTGTACTTCGAGATTATTGTCATTCAGTTTGATTCTTGATGAAGCCTCATTGAATGGGGATTGTAATCCATTGAGCGAACTGACATTGTTTGTAGCATTGATAAGATTGAATGATGGATGGAAAGGGCTTTCTAATTGCACCAGAGGTTGTTGTTGATCTTCCAATTGTGGAGTTTGTTGTTGTGGAGGAGTCAAGTTATTTGATCCAGGGAATTGAGGAGGGTGAAATAATGCCTGTTGAGAAATTAAATCATCTTTCTTACCAAGATTCATATCAAAATCTGTATCATTTGATGTCCATCTAGAAAGTGTTGACCCATACGGAGGTGTATTGAATAATTTGGTATTCAAAGCTGGTATTGAATTCGATCTTGAACCTGTCTGTTGCAGCTGTTGTTGTTGTAATTGTGATTGTTGTTGTTGCTGTTGTTGTTGACCCAAATTAACATTTTCCACCAAGCTATCAGTCGACGATAATCTATGTGTCATGAATGAGCTATTCAAATGCAACCATGAAGGCTTATGTCCTTGAGCTTGTTGTGGTTGTGCAACGCCATTGGCAATCGAAAAAGATTGTGATGAGGCAGAATTTTGCCTTTGCAATTGAGGTTGAGAAGCAAATGAAGATTGTCTAAACAAGAAAGGAGGCGCTTCAATTGGCGTTTCATCTATTGATCCACCATGGAAATTCGGATGAGGCCCACATAATTCAAATAACCTCTTTCTTATTACCGTTAACGTGTAGGATAAATTGACATTTAACCACAATTCTTCAGTTTTCTTCAAGTTGTAATCGATGATAACCCTATCGTTGATTGAAATCTTTAAAACATCCCTACTCACCCTCGAAGCAATCCCCGATGGTGGATATTTCGGGTCGAACGGCGTAATATCAGGCTTATTAACATAAGATTGATATGTAGTCAAAATTAAATTATCAAATGTCTTTGTAAAATTGACATTTGGAACAAAACTATCGCCAGCCACTGATGACGCGATTGATGAAGTTCTTGTCAAATTTGGTGGTTGTTGGTATTGCTGATACTGTTGTGGTTGTGACGCATCTGTCATCATTTCATCGTCGGAATAAAGAGAAAATGTTGAGTCATTCCTGCTAACGACTGGAGTAATCACGTCCGAAGATTCGTTCTGTTGTTGTGGTTGTGGTTGCTGCTGTTGCTGTTGTTGAGACTGGAAAGCAGCAGAAACATTTTGAGGATTTGGTGGTGGGTATATTGGGGTGGAGATAGTTTGATCTATTGGTGTTAAAAACCCAGATTGTCCATTGTTCACATCCAAAGACGAATTCTTCCTTGATCTGTTCAACTGTATTGTCAAATTAGGTCTCATCGTTTTCATTTTTGTTGATGTTGATTGTAAATATTGAGATTGAAATATATGACCTGTATCTTTACTTAAAATGATTGTACAGTACGAATATCTTTTATCTTTTCCAACTCTTTAGTACCGTCGCCTTTATACTCCTTTGATATATTTGTTCAAGTTTTCCCCTTACAACTAAGAAGACTCTTGAGGAAGTTGAATTAACGATATAATAGAATTAATACTCTCAATTATTAAAGATACTTGAGATGCAAAAGGTAACACGTCTCTAGAGAAATTTGACAAAATCCATTTTTTTATCTTGAGCAAAAAAAAATAAAAAAAAAAAATTAAATAACGCGCCAATGAATATACCGCATTAGGAAATTTACACTTCAGTTCAAAACTAACTTATCCCAAAAGGTGTCATTGTTTATGATGTCAATGTGATAAGATGTTATATCCGCCTTCTTGTACCTCTTGGTCAACTTCTGCATTTGCTTCTTACTCATCGTTTTCTCATCTTTTCCCTCCAATTCAGGCTCCAACTCTCTCACTATCAATGTACCTTTCTTGAAAATTTCTGGCTCATTGTTGTAATTGATGTTAAATTCCTTGTATAGTATTTCATTCTTATCCTTTGCCAATGTCCCAATCAACTTATTTTCCAGCTCTTCTGGAGTAAGACCACCTTTGCTGACCAAATTCCAAAAAGTGGTGTTGTAAAGGTTATTTATATGACAATCAACTTGTCTCCAACTGAAATAGTCTCTAATATTTGATAAATTTGGGTATAACACCAGTCTTGCGTCAAATTGTGGTAATCTATGAACTTGTAAAGGTTTACTGGGGAAAAACTCAGACCAAAAAAACTGGTAGTAACAAGTGAAAGATGAGCTGAAAGTAGTTATCAACTTCAGCTCTCTTCTTTCAAACAATTGACAGTTTTGTCTCAACAAAAAGGAGTACTCATCACTATCCCCATACGCTAGTATGATATCGGGTATGTCTTCCATCAATTTTTTTGCACATTTATTCATCAACTCCAAAGCATCCAAATCATTGGGCTTACTGAAGTCATATTCTTTCGATAATTTATGGAATCCTCTTCCATCGACTCGTATCACTATATGGGTCTCTGGTAATAGATAATTTTCTCTTTCAAACAGCTTGACATATTCAAATCTATAATTTTATGATTAGTTGTCTTTCTTTTGTTATTGCAATCAGTAATTGAGGATACCACACTTACCTAGAGTTCGCCATGTCGGGTTCCCCTTGTATTACTTCTCTCCTTTAACTAAAGAACTCTCTGCCTAAAATTTTCTTCTCTTTTTTAAATTTTTTTTTCTTGCTTTTGGGTAAAGCTCATCTCTACAGCGGTTATTTTTTTTCATATTCATGAATTAAAAATTTTATGACAATCTTTTTACATATACATCTATAAATGACAAACTATCTTTAATTAGGCACAACATTATACGTCATCTTGATACCCATGGCGTTCAACTCAGAGTCCAAGTATTTCAAAACAAATGGAATACCAACAGTTGTGGTATCATGGCCACCGATGAATTTGTTACCTTGTCCATCTTCCCAAACATCAGATTCATCAACATTGACAAAAGATGTAGTAGAGTCGATCTTGACAGAACAACGACGACAACGAACTGTTGCAGCAGTTCCGATTCTTGGAACCGAAGTTTGTGTTGTCAATAACGAACCACATGTTTTACAAACAGAAGTTTGTGTATAATCAGAACAGTTCAACAATCTGTCTTGTAACAAGTAAGATGTACCATGACCAATCAAAGCATCTCTCTCCATTTCACCGACACGGATACCACCTGAACGCTTACGTCCCTTAACAGGTTGCATGGTCAATGAGTTAACTGGACCAGTAGATCTGACTTGGAACTTATCATTGACCATATGTCTCAATCTTTGGTAGTAAACAACACCGACATAAATATCAGCTCTTAATTCTTCACCAGTGGCACCTGAATACATTGGTTCATTACCGTGATAATTGTAACCAGCAGATTTTAATTGTTCACCAAAGAAATCAGCTGGGGTATCATCTTCACTAAATTTCCATGGTGTAGCATCTTGAGCAATACCATGTAACGCACCGGCTTTACCAGCCAATGATTCGACAAACATACCGATTGTCATACGAGATGGGAAAGCATGAGGATTAATGATGACATCTGGTTGGATACCAGTCTCACTGAATGGCATATCGACAGTTGGCCATTTTCTTGAACAAACACCTTTCTGTCCATGTCTTGAAGAGAACTTATCACCAATTTGTGGTTGTCTTGGAACTCTATACTTGATGGTTAAATTTTGGAATTCTTGTTCACCAACATCGTCACCAAGTAATTTAACTTCTTCAATATAAGCTGGCTCAGATGAATGATAAGTCTTTACTCTTGTCTTACCAGTAGTCTCATCGTAATACGATACAATTGGATCACCTTCTTCCACTTTGACACCAATTATAGGCAATCCATCCAGATCCAATTTCTCCTTCCATGATTCAGGCCATTCATCATCACCAAATCCAAAATGTTGAGTGATTGGATCACCTCTTCTTCTATTATTTGACAAGTCAACTTTTTCCACTTTGTAAACTGATCCATATCCAAATCCTCTTTCATCTGCTGATTTATTGATAATCATCGCGTCATCCATATCATAACCAGTATATGAAATTACTGCAACAACTGCATTGGTACCATTAGGGAAATTATCCATACCGTAATTGTCATACAAATTGGCTTTGACTATTGGAGTTTGACCGGTTTGTAATTGATACAACTTGTTATCTGATCTATGACATAAAGCAACACCGGGAGTACCCATAGTTTGCTTACCCATTTGACATTGGTACATATTTCTTGGAGATTGATTGAAATCTGAGAATGGGGTCAAATTGGCCAAAATCGACAAGATGTTTGTTGGTGAAAATTCAACATGTGTATGATTGTTGTTTTCAATCTCTTCAGGAGTTACAGCAATGTTCATATAAACTTGTTCAAACGGACCAACAATATCTTCTTTAGCCAATGGCAAATATTTAACTGGTCTCATCATTCTTGCATGTCCACCGAACAAGTACAAACCTGGATATTGACCCTTTGTGGAAGGAGGAACGTAACCAATTTCCAAATCTAATGGTAATCCATATTTACCCTCCACTTTCCAAAACCTCAAAGTGTCGGCAACTATTTTACCTTGCTCATGGGTACACCATCCAACAATCTTACCATCTAATTGGACACAACAAAGAGTTGGACCAGCTGCAAATGAATGAGCTGGGGCAACACCTAAGGCAACCAAAGCTTCTGGCACTGTGGAAACATCTGACGCACTCGTGGCAATTTTACACTTGTGAGCCAAATGGTTTAACAAACCACAAGGTGATCCATCGGGTGTATGTACAGGACATAAAAATCCCCAAGATTCTGGTAACAACTTACGAACCGTGGTGGTTTTCAACTGTGCAAAGAAGGCACCTCTATGCACCATTCTGAAATGAGATATGAATCTATGGAAATTAATCTTTTCAGCAACAACTGTATAACCTGAAACTTGTTGTAAATCCAAACCGGATTGAGATACCAAGTTACCAGTACTCAAGAAATATTGTAATTTCTGTCCAATATTTTCGTTAATTCTCAAAAACACTCTATTCATGTATTTTCTATCGTTGAAATTTACAGCAACACCACGATTTATATCAGCTTGAACTTGTAATCTAATACCTTGTAAATATTCTTCAATTTTCTCCTTCAAGATCATTCCGTATAAGAATCCACCAACTAAAACTTCTTGATGTTGTGAAGCATCTGGATTATCTGGGGCACAATCACCAGCCACTAATGCATATAACTTTCTGATCATAAATAACAACATTTTAAATTTATCTTCAGGATTTGGTAAATGAACCAATACAATTCTTCTCAAAAACTCTTTACCAACATCGATATCAGAAACATCAGGTGTAGCATTGAAAACGACTCTAAATTTGTCACCCAAATAAGCCAATGTTTCTTGTTGTGAGTACAAATCGTAATTCTTATATGTTCTCAATAACAATTCCAAACGATCTGTTAAGAAAGAGTTTGTTGTTTCAGACCCTACGATACCATCGAAAATCTCTCTATCATTGGTTTCTATCAATGCTTTCAATATCATCATAACCGGAACCAAATATTCATTTTTTCTCCAACTGAATCTGAAAGTGACATTACCGTCATTAAGATAATGTAAGACATTTGTTTGTGATGTCTGATCCGGTCTGACAGATCTGATTTGAATACCAAATTTGGAATAGGAAGCACCTCTGTTTCCAAAAGAAGGACGAATGATAGCCATTGGATGGTTTCTTCTTTGTACGATTAACATACGTACCAATTTTTCGATACCATTAACAATGAAATAACCACCGAGTTCATCAGATTCTTCCTTGGCTTCCACCAATTCTGCTGGTGACAAGTTTTCCAAATGGCATCTATTGGATTTGACCATAATTGGAACTTGACCAGCTTCTCTTATCTCACTGAATTCCTCACCGTCATTAATACTCCATGCGACTTTTAACATAAGTCTTGATCTATATGTTGACATTCTCTCTCTACATTCAGAAGGATATGTTCTTCTATTGACGGATAACTTGTCATTTTGTGAAACTGCTGGTTTAGCCCATTGCACAGAATCAACTCTGATCTTCAATTTGTTTCCTAATGAAGTTTCGTCATTTGTGTCAAACACCGTTATACTTCCAATATCTTTAACTGCCAAATTTAATAACCCACCATCTGGACCTTCAGTTAAAGCGTTGAAGGAGCCAATATGAGGAGCAACAGCATCAACCAAATCTGGATATAACTCCTTTTTGTCTCTTGGAGGGTTTTGGAAACGATCCTCACGTTCAAGAGTTCTGAAGGATGCTTTCATTTTGCTATGTTCTTCTCTTCTGAAATCAAATTTTCACTCTATCTCCCTCTATTATTTTAAATTAAACCTATTTACAATGGAGATTTGAAAGCAACAACCTAAATCAAAATCCACCAAAGAAGAGACTGGTAATACTTGAGTAGACTGATAAATCGAACTAAAGTGGTATTTCAGCTCTTTGAAACGAAGACTTATAGGATCTTTATTACCTTTAAAAATTTTGTAAAATTTTTTTTATTTTTTTTTTTTTTGTAAATTTTTTTTTTCTCCTTCGGATTTTTCAATTAAGCAGTATGAAGAGATCAAGGTGAAGAGAATATTGAATATACCGTAGGTTTTTAATCTTGCTTATAGTCTTGAAAGTCCACTGAAGTGTTTTTCAAGCACTGCCTGAATCAATTGCCTTTGCAATCAAATGCTTCAATCACTGAAATTTCGAAACTAACTTGCTTTTGACTTTCGAGATGAGCTGTAAAAGTAGGGTAAAAATCTCATTGGTCTATCAAAAAACATAACATTGTCCTCACAACATCAAAACAGTTGTATTGAAGTGAACCCACAATTATGTAGAACCCACAAGGTGTTGTTATGATGTCATTCTTTCTCAAAGCCTTGTTCGAAAAAAGGTTTATTGTTTAGGTACCTCAATTTCGGTTAAAGAAAGTGGAGATTGATCGATTCTTTCGCAAAGAGATTCTCAAATTAGTCGACTCGCGTAATTTGATCTAAGAGTAATTTGAATTTGACCAAAACATGATGACTTGTGGAGAAGATAATTGAGAAGGTGCGATAGAGATTGATCAGTACTACTAGTTGCTTTAATTTACAACAAATGATTCAATGCCATTTGCTTGTGCGCTCAAATCGTGATCTTCAAAAGGAAAGGAAATTCTTTCGTGTAGCAAGTTCAAAATTGATCAAGTAAATGCTCAGATGGGTCTCCCAAGCGAGAATTAAAACTATTGTCTAGTTTGTCATCCTATAATTTGTAGTTGATAAAAATTGGAAAGATAAACAGATAAGATAAGTGGAAGTGAAAATAGTGGTGTGGATTACATTTACAAAAAATGGCTCTAGTTGAGCAGAGTTTTTCCCGCTAAGGATAGCTTAAGAATTCCAGAGAAAAGGAAAAAGTTTCTAACTTCCTTATCTGATTCCCTCTCAATAAACTTCTTGATTAGTACTCAAAAAAGTTTACTGGAAAAGTTTTTCCACCAGGCGTTAACCGAATGCTTAACCCCAAGACCCGGATAATATACAGTATTCCGAAATTGCTCTTGTAGAGATATATAACAGCAATTTGCTCCTCCTCACCCAGTCATCCATAGGAAGTATCATTCAAAGAGATTTCAATAGGGTCTTTTTATTATGTAGTCATGCTGAAAGGTTTTGTCTCTTGTATTTGGGTGATCTTTCCATCGTTATTGCCGTTTGTTTTGTTAGTCAAAATACTTCAAAACTCCAAATCTTGTAGATGAGAGGGGCATGCCCATGCTGTGTGAAAAAAGAAACACAGGAAGGAAAAAAAAACAATTTGTTATATTCTAAGCGATATTTCAAAATCTATACCTAAAAGTGTAGTGATAGTAGATGGTAAGGCTTGGTACTGTTGCCCTCTTGAGACATGAGCAGTAAGCTTTGTGATAAGGAATTGAACCCCCATTAGGCAAGACAGACACGCTCATGGATTTTCTCGTACGACACACGGAATAATCTAAATATGATCTTTTTCTGGTGCAATAGTGATGGAGTTGGACATCTGTAATTGATACCGAAGATGACTTCAACTTTTGTATTCCCCCTCTATATGATGCTGTTGAATTGAGATTTTAAGAGATCTTTTCATTATTTCCTTGGCTCACTTGGCGCTATCAACTCTAACAATTTGCACCAAGAGGCATTGTAAATTTCGGTATTATAGCTTAAAGAAACCCTAAGCGGGACGACTTGCCCCAATCTTTTCAAGCCCTTACCTAATACTGGGAACGCCCTTTGTGTTCTTTGTCTATTGGAATGATTTGCGTACATGGTGAACGATGAGATAACTTGACCCTTTTCTTATCGAAGATAAAGATCATCAAGCCCATCTCGTTGTTATTTAAATAGCAGAAAAATATCCCATACCTATTTTCTCTAAAACTGAAATCCAAAGATAGAAAATTTATCAAAGAGTCAAGATGGGGTTCTTTGAAAAGAACAATACTAAAACAAATGGAGTTACCGTCACTGAGTCAGATAAGTCTGGTGAAGTTATATCAACTTCATTATCAGCAACTTATTCATTTAGCAAAGAAGCTGCAGTTTATACAAATCAAGGTGAAGGTCATCAAAACATCGATGATATTGAAAGAAGACTTGAAGGTGAAGAAAATGATGTTCATAGAGGTTTGAAATCCAGACATGTGCAATTGATTGCCCTTGGTGGTTGTATAGGTACAGGTTTATTCGTTGGTTCAGGAAGTGCATTGGCTTCTGCTGGTCCTGCAGGTTTGTTAACCGCCTATTTGATCATGGCTATCATCTTGTATTTTGTCATGAATCCATTAGGTGAAATGACTACATTTTTACCGATTAGAGGTGTTTCATGTTCTGGTTTGGTTTCAAGATATGCTGATCCTTCATTAGGATTTGCTTGTGGTTGGAATTATTGGTATTCATTCGTCATGTTGGTGGCAACAGAAGTTACTGCAGCATCTACAGTTATTGAATTCTGGACCAAGAGTGTTCCAGTTGCTGTTTGGATTGTCATTTTCTTGGTGGTTATTGTTGCTTTGAATTTCTCTGCCGTTAAATATTATGGAGAAACTGAATTTTGGTTTGCAAGTTTGAAAATTTTATGTATTCTTGGATTGATCATTTGCGGTATTGTCATTTTCTTTGGAGGTGCTCCAGCTTCTGATGGTGTCTTGGGTTTCCACTACTGGAAACACCCAGGTGCATTTGCATATCACGTTGCAGAAGGAAACACAGGAAGGTTTACAGATATATGGACTGGTGTCATCAAATCAGCATTCCTGTTCATTTTGGGTCCTGAATTAGTCGTCACTGCTGCTGGTGAAACTGAAAGTCCAAGAAGAAACATTCCAAAAGCTACAAACAGATTTGTTTACAGAATTATTTTCTTCTACGTTGCCGGTAGTTTGGTCATTGGTGTCACTGTTGGTTACAACAACGATCGTTTGATGAACGCCATCAGTAGTGGTAAATCAGGTGCTGCTGCATCACCTTTTGTCATTGGTATCGAACTTGCTGGTATCAAAGTCTTGAAGCATATCGTCAATGCTGTTATCTTATCTTCAGCTTGGTCATCTGGTAACTCATATTTATTTGCTGCATCAAGAGCTTTGATGACTTTAGCCAAAGAAGGTCAAGCTCCAAGAATTTTTGCCAAGTGTAACAGATGGGGTGTTCCTTACTATTCTGTTGGTTTGTCATCATTGATTGCCTGTTTGGCATTTTTGAACGTCAGTTCAGGTACTACTTCAGTTTTCAACTGGTTTTCTAATATTTCAACCATTGGTGGTTTCCTCGGTTGGATCTCAATGGGTATAGCATACATCAGATTCAGAAAAGCTGTTATGTACAATAACTTGTGGGATAGAGTTCCATTCAAGACTCCTTTACAACCATACTCAACATATTTCATGGTTGGTATAGTCTCAATTATCACCTTAACAAACGGTTACGCTGTATTCTTGCACGGTAATTGGAGTGCATCTGATTTCGTTGCTGCTTATATCACATTACCAATTTTCCTTGTATTATATGCTGGTCATAAAATCTGGTACAGAACACCATTCTTGATTCCAATCGAACAAGTTGATGTCACAACTGGTTTGGAAGAAGTTGAAGAGGAAGAGAGAAATACACCAGAAAGAATTCCGAAGAATTTTGTTCAAAGAATATGGTTCTGGCTTGCTTAGAATTTTTTTTTTCTTATCGCTTGTTTTTAGTTTTCGTCCATTTGGTGTTTTGTACAATTGATTTAAAATAACAATATTCAATATTCAGTTAAACACAGTAGTTTTGTTATGTAATGAAAGCTCTCTAATTGTGTTCCCATGCTCTTTTGACATCAGCAAAAAAGATTAGTTCACTTCAAGCCTTGTTATGTGATAAAAGTCTTCTAAATATAGCTTTGTACTTCCATGCTCTTTGTGAATTAAAAAAGCACTTGGTGTACGTTAAGCCTTGTTTCAAAATTAAATAATGGAGGAAAACTAACTTTTTTCATCTTGCAAAAATTTCCAGTTCCAGTAAATCAGCTGTGTTTACATTTTTATTCTATCCAAGTCGCTTTCTATGTCTTGAGTCTGCAAGATTTTGTCGATCATTGCTCAATTCGAACAGTTCATCTCTCGGTGGTTTAAGATTTGTGTTCCCTACATGAAAAAAAACTTTAAAATGATCTAAAAAAAACCTTGAAATGCGCATTATGAGATCACAAAAACCAGCCATTCTCGAAGATGATAAAAGCCTTGTATAGTTCTAAAAATAGGCGAGATGATCTAAAATCATATATAAACCTGCTAGATTGTTCATGGTTGATTGAAAAAAAAACATCATCACAAAAGATACTAGCTTCATCATTAAAGCAAATAAATTACAATAAACACAATTAAAATATATAGAATAATAGAATGTCACTTTCATTAGGAGGATCATCATCACTCATTGCATTAACAGCATTATCATTTTCAGCATTTGTCAGAGGTGATGATTTGGGTGGATTAGATGATGGAAGTGCTCAAACCACAACAGCTGCCACCAAGGCTACAAAAGCAGCTACTGAAGCTACAACAGCTGGTACTGACACTGCAACAGCTGGTACTGAAGCTACAACAGCCGGAACTGAAGCTGCAACAGCTGGAACTACCCATGCCACTGGTGCCACAACAGGTGCTACTGAAGATGCAACAAAAGCAAATCAATGGTGGACTCCAGCAAGTGCTAACACAGAAACTGCAAGTGCTAACACAGAAACTGCAAGTGCTAACGCAGAATTGGCAAGTGCTAACACAGAACCTACAAGTGCTAACACAGAATTGGCAAGTGCCAACACAAAGGCTCCAGTATCAGGCGACTCTACTTCAACCACTGCCTGGTGGACTCCAAGTCAATCAGTATGGTGGACACCTTCAACTGCTTCTGGTGCTTCTGCAACTTCTGGTGCTTCTTCAGCTGGTCTGGAAAGCGATTCTGTCACAGTTGTTACCTTTTCAGATACAACATTGACATCAACTCATCATCTGTCAACAAGTGGAAAATCTTCTTCTCACCACAAATCTTCATCAGCTGCTTCTGTTAGTAATTTGACTTCTGGAGCCGATGCTTTTGTTCACACCAGGAAATCAAATTGGAAAAATGGACTGTTGATTTCAAGTGTTGTTGGTGTCACCCTTCTCTTGGGTTCTTTATGATCTTTATGAACTTTTCATCTTTATTTTGGCATTTCATCTTTATAGTTAGCATTTTATCTTTATAGTTTTTCAAAAAGCTTCGCTGTTTCAGAACCGGAATCTGTAAGCTTGTCTACAAATGATTTTACTTTGAATTGATTGAATTTCTCAGCCCGTGCCCAAACCTGACTATCCACTCTCTACCAATTTAAGGATAACTGACAAACAGTGCACAGTTTCTATAGGACTGTATACAGAGAATTCGACATAATATCTTTGTAAGTAATGACTACCATTTGGGAATTTCGTTTGCCGTGAAAGGCATATTTGATATTGCGAGAAAGCACTTCAATAGTAGAATTATCAGTTGCAAGTATCAAGTTCCTCTTGACGGATATTGCCCTCTAAAAGTCACTCACCAAAACTAACTAGTACAATGCGGCTTTGAAAAGACACATTTTCTTTGAAAAAAGATTGTTGATGTTGCTGTTTGGACCTACAATTTTTTGTGGGTATATATCGGCCATCTGAATTTCAGATTGTATTATTCTAGTTACAAAAGTGGTTCAATTTTTTACGATTTAGAAAATCAAAAAAGCTTTTGCTTTTAAGGTTTTCGAAATCATCAGACCAACGGTTATGACGAACCTGCCGTTCTGAGATCTACTGAAGGAAGTTGATAGATACGTATAAAGCAGGCTGGAATCAAAAAAAATTATGGCGGCTAAATTGAGCAGCATTTGATCATCTGTGGCGATGACTCAAGCCGATGACTCAAGTGCTCCGGGTACAAAATTGAGAAGAGAAGAAAATTCATATGCCAACGAAAAAAAAATAAAAACTGTCATTTCTCCAATCTTTATAAATTTGATCATATATATTAATTGAATTACCTTAATTTTTATCAATATAAGTAATCAAATTATTATTCAAAAATGGTCAAAGTTGCAGTTGCCGGTGCCGCTGGTGGTAAGTTAAAATAGTTTATTTATGTCGCCTTTTGTATGAGCAATTGACTAACATTTTTTCATTACAGGTATTGGTCAGAGTTTAAGTTTATTATGCAAATTGAATGAAAATGTTACTGAATTGAGTCTTTACGATATAGTTAACGCTCCAGGGGTTGCTACTGATTTGTCACACATCAATTCCCCAGCTGTTGTCAAAGGGTTCCAACCAAAGGATAAAGATGATCAGGAAGCTTTAAAGGAGGCATTTACTGGTTCTGATATAGTTATCATCCCGGCCGGAATTCCAAGGAAACCAGGAATGACAAGAGCTGACTTGTTCAAGATAAATGCAGGAATTGTAAGATCCTTAGTCAGTGGTGTTGCCAAATATTGTCCAAAAGCTGCATTGTTGATCATCAGTAATCCCGTCAACTCCACTGTGGTCATTGCTGCAGAAGAATTGAAAAGATTTGGTGTGTTTGATCCAACCAAATTGTTTGGGGTAACAACTTTAGACTCAGTCAGGTCCGAAACTTTCTTGAGCCAGTTGATTTCTGTACCAGCTGCTGAGTTGAGAGGTGATATCACCGTTGTTGGTGGTCACTCTGGTGATACCATTGTACCACTTTTGAACGTCAACAAGTCTGTTTCGCAAAAGGTTTCAAAGCTCTCAAAAGAGCAACTTGCAAATTACATTCATAGAGTCCAATTTGGTGGTGATGAAGTTGTGAAGGCAAAAGCTGGTAAAGGATCTGCTACCTTGTCAATGGCATTTGCCGGTTATAGGTTTGCAGAATTGATCATCAACTCTCTTGTTGGTAAATCCTCTCCAAGATCTGGACTGTTGCCAGATGCTGCCTATGTTTATTTACCAGGAATTCCTGGTGGTGAAGCCATTGCAAAGAAATATGGAGTTGACTATTTTGCTGCTCCAATTGAATTGGGTAAAGGTGGTAAAGCTGTAAGAGTTGTTGATGTTTTCAATAATCTTTCAGAAGCTGAATCAAAGCTGATTCAAGTAGCCGTTAATGGATTGAAACAAAGCATCGCACAAGGAGCAAGTTTCGGTGCTGGTCCTAAGTTATAAGCCCTGTATACTTTCCAATCGTGTTTTATTTTTTCACTAAATAATTCGGTAAGTCTCTTTCAATTATGTACAAATTAAATCTTTCAGTCCCTATTTAAATGCCATGAAGGTTGATAACATCTGGATGAAAGCTAATTTCAACGTTCTCTCTGCCACTAATTGATTGAGAATTTCCTTCAGAAGAAGAAGAATGCTAAAGTAGTGTAAATTGCCAATGTTTACATTTTTCCTAATCGGGTACCATGCTGGCAGGCAGTCCAAAATCTGAGAAAAACTCTAAAGCTCTTCTCATGTTAGTTAAAGAGACGTAAATCTTCAACGCTACCCTCGAATTGGTGTTAAATTATCGAGATAGATCAGGAATTTTACTTAGTTTGAAATGCGAAGATAAAAAAATTTTAACAAATCAAGACAATAAAATCAATAAGCTGTAATACATAATTAGAGATCACACACATACACACAACACTCCCATACGTACAACAATTTGTTCATCTATTCTGTTATTGTTTTTAAGCACACATTTCCCATTGCATATTATTTAAGACACCATGTCTCTTCCCTCGCTACCATGTCAAGCTACAGCCGTTTACTCGTGGTCTGGTGAACAAGATTCTGATCTTGGGATGATTGAAGGTGACAGAATTGAAGTCTTGGACTACGGAGACGGTAATTGGTGGTTTGGCAGATTACAAAGAAACAAGATGCAAGGGGTTTTCCCTAAGAACTTTGTCAAGATCTTAGAGATTCCTCAAAGTTCTTCGAGAAACAGTATACTGTCCTCACAAAGGAATCTTACTAAATCTCCTAGTTTTTCCCCAGTACCATCATTGACCAAGATTGCACATTCCACTTCACAATTGCAATTGGCACATTCGAGATCACCTCAATTCTATCCTGATGAATCTTATAGTGATGAAGAATTTGAAAGCAGCAGGTATGGGTTTCAAAGCCCAAGAGCTTCGCTCAAGAAGCAACCCAAGTACTACTCGACAAATGATTTACCCAAATTTGCTCAGGGACGCTCATCTCCTTTGAGAGAAGACTATGAGAATTCCTCAATTGAGTACGATGACGACGAGGAATCTCCACCACCGCCTCCTCCAAAGACAAGATCATCGAGGGAAGCCCTTGTGAGGCCATCATTGACTTCAAGTCCCTCGACAAATGCAAGATCATCTCAAATGTACGATTATTCAACTTCATCAATCGAAAGTCCACCTCCAAAGACACCAGGAACGATCGCAAATTATTCCATGTTGAAAAATTCAATGCAAAGAAGCGGCTTGAATGTCAGTGGCTACTCGTATCAACAATTGTACGATTCAATGATGTCAACTGACACTGAAAGATCCATTCAATTTGGTCATTCGAACTTCAGTGCTACTTCTGCTGGATCTCTTGCAAGGCACAAGTATCAAAACGAACAAAATACTAGAGAAGCCAAGATGAGAGAAATTCAACAACAAGGAGGCTTGCAAACTTTTACCGAACAAGAACAGGTTGATATTTTGAAAAAAATGTTTGTTGATAAGAAACAATCGAGACATCCAAAGTTGTTGAAAAAATTGTTCTCCAAAGACAGTGGTAAGGTTTCATTGGACGATCAGATCTATGGGTTGAGTATAAGTGAACCTACTATTGAGGTCGATGTCTCTGCCCCTGAAATTGAGGAAGTAGTCGACCCAAGAATTGAGATTTTGAACCAAGTTACATTGACGCCGGCACAAAAAGCCAAAAGAGAGGAGCGTGCCGTTAATGAAAAGCCATATTCAATTTTAAGACCATTTGATGGAATCAATGATGCCTTAAATCGTAATGAGATTGTTTCTAAACCAACTATCAACATAGATTCGATACCGTTGTACCATGTTGATAAATTTATAAGAACAATGCCTATAGACAAATTTGAATCAATAGAATCCATTGCATTAAATATCATTGGTGTGAAATTTCAGTCGGATTTTGAAAAAGTCAGGGCAATCTATTGTTTTTGTACCGAAAGAATTGAGTTAATCCCCGTGGATTTCGAGCCAATGGATAGAAGATCATCACCAAAAATGAATGACATTATTTATAAGAGAAAGGCAACCCCATATCAATTAACTTGGTTGTTCAAACTGATGGCAAATACATTACAAATCAAGACTGAGTTAGTCTTAGGATATTTCAAACACCCCTTTGGAGATATTTCGGAAGTGTCAGCAAATGACAAATTGATCCCGAATCATTCATGGTTGTCAATAATGATTGAAGGACAATGGAGAATGATTGACGTTGTTATGGGTAATTTCACCAACGAAATGTTTGAATTACTTAATATCAATGATTCCAGTCTTGAAATCCATCAATCATTTTATTTCTTGACAAAACCATTGCACATCATTCATTCACATATTCCAATTACAATAGAACAACAGCATATTTTGCCTCCAATTGATACCTTGATTGCATTAGCTTTACCTCCTGTTTACCCCTCATACTATCATTATGGGGTAAACTATCATAAATTTAACACTGCATTGACAATTATGAAAGATTTAGAAATAGCAGAATTTCAACTACAAGTCCCCCCTGATGTTGAAATCATTGCCAGGATACAATCAGATGATGAAGATGATGATTCACAAGCTTTGTCTCAATGTCTATGGCATAAAAATAAAAAGTTGTTTATCATTAGAGGATTATTGCCTCCTAAAAATTCAACAGGGTTTCTTAAACTTTACGTCGGTGACAAAAAGACTAATTTGAGCGATTACATGTTGTTTTCCACCATTCAATTGTACCATCAAGGAATGTATAAACCTTTGTCATTTGTCAAGAGATATCCAACAGTTCACACATTAAACCAAGATTTACTAGTCGCTTCACCACAACACTACGAAATTGAACAACTTGAAGCATATGAATTCCTAATCAAACAGCATCCTTCATTCCAAGTTGATTCATACAACAAATACAAACTGAAAACAAAATTGGCATTGCAATCACCAAGTGGGAAAATATTGAAATTTAACAAATTATCCGATTCCAAATACTACAGTGATTGGGCTTTGACTTTACAACCAAATGAACCTGGTTTATGGAGGGGATTGGTATTGACTGATGATGGATTGCGCTGGTCAATCTTTTGTGAATGGAACTGTATTTAATATAGAGTTTTAACTGCATATAAAAGAATTTGCTTTTTCTGCTTAATGTTCCCCTTTTTTATTCGATAAACGGTATCAGTAAATTCTTTAATTCCCTATAAATTAAATTTCATCAAGTATTCTTTACCTCTTCAAGTGGAAGCTGAACTTTTCATTATTCTAGAAAAGTTATAATCATAACTAAGGCTAGCAAGGAATAGATCAATCAATCACTGAACCTAAAAGATTTCTATCTGTCAAACAAAGAAAGAAATAAAACAATTGTGTCACGCATATTGCACAGCGTTAGTCACTCATTGTTTTACAGCATAACAAATACATGCTGATTATCAATGGGTATCACATAATATGCTGTATAATCTTAAACGATGATATATGCGCAATAGAGAGAATGTCAATGTCCCAGGGAAGAGAATCCATTGATCTGCTAAAAAAATGTCAAAGGTGTAATGATATGGAGAAGTTCAACACAAATGCATAGGCTTGACGGAATGAATGCTCTACTTCAGAGCCTACGATAATTTGCTTCTCATCCAAGGCGGAAAGTCTCAGACAAACAGTTCTCTCATTTGCTTACTTTCACTGTAGTTCTTTTTTAAATATATCATTGGTTCATAAGTAAGAATTAATGCAATCATTATTGTTCAGCTAGGGTAAGGCTCAGTTCTTGCAGTAGGAAATGATGAAACAATAAGCTTGACGTCATTTGCATTTTGTATACTTTGATGATTTTTTAGATGACAGGGTTCTTACGAAACTGGTAATATCCCCGAACGATGAGTTGCAGAATAAAGTTAGGGAAGTCCTACAAACTTTACGTATTTATATAAGATTCAACGCTCTTACCTTGTTTTTGATAAAACAGACAAACTTCAAACTCTAGATTAAAATGAAAATTGGTCTTGTTTTGGCGACATTAATAGTGAGCTCTTGTTACTCCCTTCCAATTGAGAGAAGTTGGAACGAAGTAGGAAGACTCGATGTTTTGGACAAAAAACTGGAGACAATTATTAACAAAGATGAAACAAGCGATTATTCAAATACGCGTACATCAATTGATTCACAAATATTCATCAAAAGGGAGGATGCTAACCAACATAAAAGCCGTGGTTTTCCCCCCGTGATGATTCTTGTGATTGTCGGCGGTGTTTGTGGTATCATTGCCATACTTATAGAATCCGATGAAGAGAGAGATAAAAAAGCTGCTGAAGACCAGCCTGCTCTCCCAATGGTGAATTTGAATGAAACCCCGGACCTGACAGTACAGGGGAGTGATCAATTGGAAGAAGATGAGGCTTCTGATACTGAGGCCTCTGAAATTGAAACTTCAAAAGCTGAAGGCAGAAATATGGCATTTTATAAACGGCATTATGGATCGTCAGAACAAGAATTAAATCAACTACTGATAAATTTAACAGGTCTATCTCCTTGTCGCTGTATTGTTTCGTTTCCGTTAAGAACTGTTGCAATTTTGAAAGTTTTGTTTCAAGAAAACCATTTTTTCTCACCAGGGGAATTTGGTACTATTGGACTGGAATATCTTGCTTTTATAAAAGACAAGACAAACCTGTTGAAGATGATTGATCGGTATTCCTCCTGTGAAAAGTTCATAGACTACTTTGATAATGCGAATTTAGAGAGAGAGGAAACAACTCAATCCATCATTTCCACATTCAATAACGAATGTATTATTTGTAGGGATGAATTTAAGACAATGGATGCAGTTTGCGTGTTACCTTGGTGTGGGCATTATTTTCATCCAGTTTGCTGTCAACAATGGCTAACAAGATCATATGGTAACTGTCCAGTTTGCTTCAAGTATGCATTTACAATTAGCGAGAGTGAAACTCGAAGAAAGGATACAGTACAGAGGGTATTAGAAAGTTACAATGCTGTTGATGAAATCGAAAGAGAATTTTGGGAGCATGTCAAAGTGTTGAAAGAAGGTGTCGATGACATTACAAACTCAGCTGATGGCTAAGAATTTTCTCTTAAAAAATTTTAAACTTCCTTTTCTCAAATGTCTCGATAGTTGATTAGGTTTATATATTGTAGTTTTTACTGAATGTAAAAAAAAATAATGACAAAAAAAAACAGTAAGAAAAAAGAAAATATTGAATGGCCCAGGTGGGGTTCGAACCCACGATCTTCTCGGTGTAAACGAAACGTGATGAACCACTACACTACAAGACCTTTTCAATATATCAGCATAAACTAAAAGTTTAACATACGTTGAGCATCATAAAAGGTCCGGATTTTGCGAAAACGGCGCTTTTGTGGAAGAACCTGAAGCTCTATGAAGCTAAATTCTTTATTTTATTAATTATGTGCTAGTATAAAAGCTTAAATAAGCTTTTCAAGGACTATAGGCTGATAGTTTGATCTCTACACATACTTCAGTCAGGAATATATCGTTGGTAAATTGCTGATCAAATTGCAAATGGTAGTTTATTAAATATCAAAGCGTTGACAACAGTTGTTGCCTTGACGTCATAAACGGATGAAGCTATTTCCAGAGAACTTCATGGCGTTACCTAAAGGTCAGAAACACATTCAGGAAGATTGAATTAGTTTACTTGAATTAACAAGAATTTTTTTCAATTTGAAAGTATATTTTTTATATAACTATAAAAAAAGCATTATATAATTCAAATTATGGTACAAGCATCTTAAATCTTGAAGTTTCATTTCAAAGAATCTATGGAAAATTGAAGACGGACAGCAGATATTACCAGGATTATGCCGCCACCTTTCAATTGATCATTTTTATCTATTCATTTATTTCACAAACCACTTCGTCACGTCATTTATCACACAGCTTTTGCTCCTGCACAGCTTGTTCGGACTCATGAACATATATTGTCATTAGGCCAATCATAATTGAGTGAGCTAGAGCTGTAAGATGTATGATAAATTCGTTCAAATAACGTAATATGAGAATAATGATATAATAAATCCTTGTTAAATCCTTATTAAAATAAGCTATACAATCGGGGGATGAAAGACCCCTTTATATATCTGAAATCTCTACATAATAAAAACTCTGACAAGTAGCATTGCCACCAATTCATGGTTGAGTGGCAAATCTAAATGATCACTTGAGTGATTTTTGCCAGTTGAATAGAAAAGAATAGAAAACAATTCAACTTCGTAGTTACTAAAAATAACAAC
>PPKU02000043.1:81560-98575 GCA_003706265.2 Nakazawaea holstii | reverse complement strand
TTATTTAATCAATAAACAACAACAACAACAACAAACAACAAACAATTTATTAATCGATCAATCAATCAATCAATCAATTATATTATATTATCTTGCTACCTGAATCAATCCGCGCCCCAAATTATCATTTTCTTTTGTTACCCATAAATATCAAATAAAAAGAAAAAATGTGTTGTTAAATTAAAATTTATCATATAAAAATTATCCATTTTTTTCCTGTTAAACTAGAAATAGAAAAACTGAAAAAAAAATTGTTCTTTATCAAAGTTGTTAACCCAATGCCGAAGAATCTTTTTACATTCAAATAAATACCACTATGTTGTTGTCGTAATTATTTATTGAAAAGTTATCACCCCGTCCAAAATGACGTTACTTATCTTAATATCCCCCGTTTATTAAAATTATTATCAAATTATTAAAGTTATTATTATCAAAGAAAAATATATATCAAAAATGTCTACTACTGCTGGAAGTTCATTATATTTCGAATCAGGCTTATTTGAGCCATTATTTGCCCACGAGGAGTCTGGAACATCATCACAGTTTCAAACTTCTGGAACATTGGTTTTAGGTGAATCAGTCTTTGACAAGTTTACTGCTCAACATCCTATCAAGGAAGAGGAGTGTGCTTTTGATTCATCAATCCCATTAGCTGAACCTATGTTGGACTCATATTCTGAAACCACATCTCCAGCTATGGGGACCGTTTCCCCATTGGAGATTCATTCTTCATTGCTTGATTCTGTTTTCGATACTGCTGCTACTTCTGAATTAGATGCTACTCCAATGTTTGAAGAAGATTTGAACCTTGATGATGAATCGAAAAATTGGGTTTCGTTATTTAGCGAGTCTGAGATGCATTCATCATCATCATCATCATCATCATCATCATCAACACTGAAGCGTTCAATCGATGAAGTTGAGAAAGTTGAAACCAATCAACAAATGATTACACCTTCTGCTACTCCTTTATTGGATGTTCGCAAACCTGTTGATCATTTGGGTGTTGTTTCATATAAGAAGAGACAACGTGTTGCTCCTCTTTCTCCAGTTGTTGATAAGATTGATGATGCTGATCCAATTGCATCAAAGAGAGCTAGAAACACTGAAGCTGCAAGGAGATCAAGAGCAAGAAAGATGGAAAGAATGTCTCAATTAGAAGACAAGGTTGAATCTTTATTACAAAGAAATTCTGATTTGGAAGAGGAAGTTAAAAGACTTCGTTCCATGTTGTCTCAATGATCTTTTATTTTTTTATATATAATTTTATTTTTATGTTTTTTTAATATATACTTTTCAAATCAAGCTTATTTTTTTTTAAATGAATAATTTTAAACTTGGCTACTTAGTGATATATACTCGATATAAATTATAATTTTGAATCTTTGAATTGATCTTCTGTAACACCAACACCCATTGCCGCAGTGGAACTTACACCACCGGTAACTAATTTCAAACAATTATCGACATATTCAGCACCTGACCATTTTTGATGTTTAACAACTTCAACACCATTATCAATTTCCGGTTGTTGAATCATTGAACCATACAGTTTCATACCAATTTCACTATAATTTTTACTAAAATTATCAATTGCCAATGCCGTTGTATGTAAACCAGCCAATGTAATAAATTGCCAAACATAACCTAATTTCGCCAATTTTTTAATATACGTCTCTTGATCATTTGAAGACATTGCCAAATTCCAATTGAAACTTGGTGACAAGTTATAAGCCAACCATTGATTTGGATATACGGATTTAACACCCTTGGCGAATTCCTCCAGTTGTGCATAATCAGGTAATTTAGACTCCATCCAAATCATATCGGCATATGGCGAGTAGGCAACACCACGGTTGACTGCACATTGGGTACCACCTTGGTAACGATAATAACCTTCTCTTACCCTTGGTAAATCCCAATCAAAGAAAACGTCATGGCCCAAGAGTGATTTGGCAAATTTTTTAGCCTCCTTGTTTGAATGACTGCTCAATGGGTGTACTTTAGAAGTGAATTTTTTGATCAATTCATCTTTATTTGAATATGAACCATTGCGAATTTCATCAATGACAGCTTCATGAAACAATTTCAATCCAGCCTTGGCAATCCATTCATTTTCAATAGCCAGTAATTTATCACCATAAATCCCTTGCTTTTCAGCTTCATTCATAACATCAACTAAAGGTTCAACGTTTGGATTTGTGGCACCAATGATGAAATAATGATCACGATGATCTATAGTGGAGGTGATTAACGTTGCAGCTTCACTATCAGTTCTTGCAACTGCAATCAAATCTGAACCAAGGATATCAGCACTCAATCTTATAGCGATTAATCTATTGATGTGTTCTTGAATAGGAACCAACACTTTTCCAGCCATATGACCACATTTTTTCGTACCTGGAGCTTGATCTTCAATATGAATTCCAGCAGCACCTCTTTCGATAAACATCTTTGTCAATTTGATAATAGCAGTGATACCACCATGACCAGTATCGGCATCGGCAATGATTGGTCTTAAGAAATCGATATGTTCAGAACTTCTCTTGGATTTTGGCAAACCTAATCTTTCTTCACGTTGTTTCTTATCATGGAAAATTTGAGCACTGAAAAGATGATCAACTTTTCTTGGAACGGTATCCATGGGGTAATCAGCTAAATCTGGTCCTGGTTCATTTGATGACGAAGCAGTTGAAGAACATTGCCAACCGGAAACGTATATCGTGTCAAGATATTTAGCCATTTGAGTGATATGAATTGGATCTAAAGCACCAAAGGTAAATGAAGCAGTCTTATTAGCATCGTGTTGTTGTAATAATTTGTACAATTTTTTGGATAATTGATTACCTAAATAATTTGGTTGAATTGTACCTCTCTTGGAAGCAACATGTTCTGGCTTGTAAATTCTAGTAGTCTTTGACCATCTTTCATCCTTCCACCAATTTTCAATCTCTTTTATTTGTTGCTTATAAAGCTTCTCTTCGTCGTCGATATCTATCTTAGTATAAGCTGGCATCTTTTTGTGTTATTGTTATACTTTTGATATTGTCCTATATTGGCAACTTTGGTGGGAATAGAAATCTTATTTATAATCAAAGTCAACATTCATATCTAATCCGTTGGTACGGATCATATGTCATTTCACTTTGGCATATCCAGTGAATTTTTCCAATTGACATTGAGATTGCACCTCCGGGGGTGATAACTTCCACAAGTAATCGATGGGTCCGCGGATATTATGTGTGCGCAAGGCCCATGAGAAGAATCCGGGGTAAAGGGTATATATTTACAGACACACACTGGCAGCTGCGCGACCCTCTTATAAGCGTGCTCACCGGGGTGAGGGTGGCACAGTTCCTTGCAAAGAGAGCATGTGACTTGAAGCAGATGCTTATTGCTTGTTGCTTATGGGTGTAAATGACTCATTAGCTGGTGCTCATTTGATCTATTTAGGCATTGGGCTGTCACTTGAATTTCTCGGGAGTAAGGAGGAGCGGCTCTTTTCCATATAGCCATCATCTATTAACAAATGCACTATACTATACTATACTATACTATACTATACTATACTATACTATACTATACTATACTGTAACTGTAATTCCACTAGATAGAAATCGGTTTATTGTCATAATTTTTCCTCCATCAAAAATCACAGAAAAACCTTTTACAAGTGTCAGTAAGATTTACGTTCAACTACTGAAATTTAAAAGTTCAATTGAGAAAACATCTACAATTCTAACATTTTGAAATCTTAAACATAGGGCAGAGTAGAATGAACAATACAGTTGTTTGATACAGTTATGCTACAACTTTAAGTATCGGTATCGTTGCAAACTATTTATAAGAAGTTGCTCGCAGACTAGTCCAAACCCTAACAGTTGCCAAAATATACACATCGACTAATACCTCCATTGGATTTACAAAAGAATTCAAACAAAAATTATGCTTACTTGGCATTGATTGCTCTAACATTCTAAGGGTTAACAGTTTATGTATGAGGAAACAAAGAAATGTTCTTGCTTATGAATTGAAGGAAAAAAACTGATTTTAAACAACAGCAGATTGACGGTTTCTTTCATCTCTCTTCACGGTGGTAGTTATTGTAAGGTCAAGAGATATAACAACATTGCCACTAGTAAAGATGTGTGATGTGCTTTTGCAATGGCTCACTAATAATTTTGAAACCAATGCCTTTTGAAAATGTCTCTTGCGACTTTTTTTTTCCCTTTTGTTACAGCACATTTTTTGTTGATTGTTTGCAGCTGAAGTCATAGAAGCAACGTTATGAGTTTTATTTGAGGCTTGTAGAGATATCTTATACCAGATTAACCATTGTTAAAGCGAAAAGGTAATTGACGACTTTGTTTTAAATAATTTTGGAGTAAATATTGGTGAAGCTTCAAGATGATTTTAACCTGCAGCCAACACAAGTTGTTGCCTGATTGCATGATTATAAAATTGACATAACAAAAAAATGAATTTTGAATCTCAGCGAGTTTAAAAGTAAGCCCAAAGTCTCAACGTCAAAGCTAGTAGTTTAATCACCATCATGGAATCTAATAATTCCAAAATCGCAGCCAATTTAGGCGGTTATATGCCTGGCAGTACTATGCAACGGTTTTTTCAAGAATGGTAATAACTTTTCTATAAACACACTGATCGATCATCATACGGTCATGTCTACTTTCTTTCTGAAGAACGTCAAAGGAGCTTTTGGGCTTGTTAGAGAACGTAATTTTAAAGAATGTGGTCATAAAGGGAAAGTTTCAAAAAAAAGCATTGTTTTGGACAACGTTTTTATCGGGTCTGCCCATAACAACTTATCGCCAGGTTGCTTGGTGAAAAAAGGGTATGAATTCAATTTGTCAAAAGCTAATTCATATGTTTCCATAAATGGTCAGAATGTCTTGACTATCGAATTTTATGATTCCTTTTGGTTCGCTAAAGTCAATACATCTCGGTCTGAAGGTTATGTGAAAGATATAACACAGGGATCAGCCACTAGTGAAATCATCAATATCTTTAAAAAAGATCTTTCTGATTCCTATAAAAAAACTGAGCTCGACAATTTCAAAAGGATGAGAATTTTCTATACTCGTTCAACATCAGTTGATCATAGAAAATTCAAAAACAAAAAACTGTTAAGGTCAAGAGGTAGAAATTTGGCATGGGTTTTGAACAGCAGCTGTTCCGTCCACGTTATCAATAACAAAAGGCTTCTTACCAACTTGAGAAGCTGGAGAGATTCAGACGGGCTCCAAAGATGGGCTGGAGACTATAAACTTGGAAATTTTTTATTGAAAGATGTCCTTTACTGCCCTCTTGATCTTTCCAACTTTATCTCGCTAAATAAATTAGCAGAAGAAGGATTTGAAATTTATTTGACAAATGCAAAAGCAACTATTTCAAAAAACGGTCAAGTTTGTTTGACTGTTCCTATGGTTGGTAAATATTGGATTGTGAACTCGTTGCACGAGCAAAATGGTTGGTTGGAAAATGGGGGCCCTCATGAAAGAGGAAACATGCTAACTTTTGAAAGCAAGTATGGTGACATATTCACCAGAGAGGAAATCAAGAGGGCATTTGATGAGTTGACGCATGAATGTGAATTAGAAGGACCATCAAAGCTCCCAACAGTTGCACGGTACAGACTTTAATTGAGAACCACTACAGCGATTCACTACGGTTGATATCACTCATATACACTATATACTTTGTTTTATTTCAAGCTGATGTAGTTGCTGAAGTAGCTATATTCGGTTAACTTGAATAACCTTTTGAATAAATTTTGATTACGCTTATTAGTATTACCTCAAAAACCTTAGTCTTAGAAGAGTGAAGCATAATATCAGAGAGGTTTGATTACTATTGACCAATATTTCTTTACTTCGGGGAACCCTTTATATTGTGTCATATCAGAAGCAGAAGAGATGGCATTTTATCTAGGGTATATATGTATGCTCTGGTATCTTTTGGAAACAGTGCAATTTGTATTCCAAATATATGGAAATTCAAATGAGATTATACTCTCTGCCACCAAAGAAATAACTAGGTTGAAATGGTGTCATCATTGACACCTTTGAGTGTTGTGGAACATCCCTTGGTGAGCATGGTAATAGAGAGAGGGATATACTTTATATATCCAAGTGGTTGTTATTGAAATTTTAAAATGATATGGAAATGAGCCATAATTTGGGTATCGACGGTAATCGAAGGAATGGTGTATGAACGGCATTACTCACTCACTCAATCACTCACTCACTCAGTGCGATGAGGCAAAGTTGTATAGTTGCAAGGTCCCTCTTTCCAGTAGTTACTAGAGCACATGTATACCAGGGAAATTGCAATATCAAAGGGGTATCATTGTAGTAGTAGTAATCATAAGTTAGTGGGGATGACTCAATACAATGGTAAATGGCTCTCTTTCTGCGCAGTGGCCTTAAATTCAAATGGCTCATTTTTATTTTTATTTTTTTTCTGTTGTGTGTAATTTTTTCCACTTTACTTAAATTTTTTGTGTCTGTCCTAAAAAATTGAATCATCCTATTCATAAATTCATTTACAACCACACGGGAAACATCTTGATAACCATGTCTGTGACGACGTCTCCGCATACCAACAAGTCCACTGGGATAACACACCAGATCAGATTGAAGTTGAATTTCAACGATGAAAAATTGTGGAAGAGATTCTCTTCTAGAAGATTAGAATTAATTGACTCGATGAGATTGAGTAATAAGAAGGCAAGTGAACAAGACGATGAAATAATGAATTGCAGTAAGATATTAATGAATGAGTTCAACTATGCCAACGAGGAAAATTTATCAGATTTTGTGAAATTAGTAAGAGTTGCAATACAGAGTGTGAGAAGAAATCGTAAGAGATCAACTAAATCCAAGAATTCCAAAGGCACCAGCAATAACAGCGGTACTACTAATAAATTTGTCATGGTGAAACAAGTGTCAACTCCATTGTCTGATGATGAATACAGTTCAGATAACGATGAAGAAAAATCTAGTTTCAAATTGACGGATGTATTGAAAACTGATGAAGCCAATCATCATTATACGTACGGTTCCTCCACAACAGATGCCCAGTCTTCGAGACTTCCGATCAATTCATTGTTACAACCGGTATTACCAAGGTCGAAGAACTCCTTCACGAAACTACCCTCGTTTGCCTCATTACTTGTGGATGATGAATTTGGTAGTCAAGCTAATTCACCACAAGGTCAACATCATCATCATCATCATCAATCATCACTGGATTTACAACAACTGGGACAACAGTTCTTTTCAAATAAGGAGTTGATCGCGTTGAATAAATTGTTATCATTGATAAAGAGGTCAAGGACTTGTAATGATTTGTCATTGGATTTACAAAATTCATCAACAAATTCAACAATATCATCTTCATTTTATGAGAATTTAGAAGTACTAGGTTCAACGATGATATTGTCAACTATTTCATATATCTTTGAAAAATTCTTCATCAATTTGAATCCCTCGTCTATAAGTTATTTAAGGTTGAAATTGAATAACGATTTTACCTTGTCCAAAATTTTGAAAACACTTGACTTGTCATTGAACGAATACTATCACAATGATTTCGTATCTGCTCAAACTTTTAAAAGATTAATAGGTTGTTGCGTTAAGGATTTTGGGTTTGATACAGTGATATCTCCATTGACTGATATAATCCATGAGATAATATTAAAAGATTATCCTTTGATTTCCAAAAACTCATCATCTGTCATGTCGTCATCTTCACCGGCATTGAGCAATAGTCATCCAATGACTATCCCGTCACCAACTGCTTCTATAATAACCACAACATCCATACCAAGACAGAGACGATATAGTAATGAAATGATATCTGTTGAATTGAAATTCAATTCGAATTCTTTGAATTTCAAATTCAATCCAAAGACTTCTTCCAAGCCAACTTTTTTGGAATTGTTGGAAAACAGTAAAGATGCATTCAACATACAATCGAAGCATGTTTTTTTGAAAAATATTGAAAATTTAGAATTGATTAAAAATGATGATGATGTATTCAAAATTTTCGAAAACTGTCTCAATGGCTGTATCAAGATTGGTGTCTTCATTTCTGAAGCTTCTGAGCAGAAAAGAGAGTCCCCATTGGATACCTTGAGTAATGCAGCTGAAGTTGTTGAATCAAGAAGTAAGGAAAACAACATCACTGTTGATGATGATAAGCCTTTGACTAATACTACAAATACTGCACCACCGGAAGAGAAAATCGTTTTCCAGCCTCTTTTATAGTTATAGTAGCTCTAGTTGGAACAACCTGGGAGTGGGGGGAATAGCAAGGGGTGTTTAGATGTATAATAATGAAATAAACTCTTAATGAAATGAATATATGCGTGTATAAAAGTGTTAAAACACGCGCTTTTGGTAATTTTCTTCAACAGAGAGAAAAAAAAACAACAAGTCAACACAAAAAATTACAATAACAGCAAAATACATTGATTGTAATAACACCACAACATCACCATATCACCACCCACCATCATGTCTTCTTACTCGTCACAAACAGTAGCTCAGTTGAAAGAATTGTTAAAAGCCAAGGGATTGTCCATTGCAGGGGTGAAGTCCGACCTCGTTGCCCGTCTTGAAGAAGCTGATTCTGATTCTACTACTTCTACATCGGCACCATCACTGCCAGCAGTTGAAAAGACCACAACAACTGAGACAAAAGAAGAAGAACAAGAACAACAGCAACCAACTGAGGAAAAAACAGAGGAACTGGATTCATCCAAGACTACTGAAACTGGATCAGAGCCATCACTGATAACAGAGAAAAAAGTTAATGAAGAGCCACCACTGAAAGTTGAATTAACCCCAGAAGAGAAGAAGCAAGCAGCTGTTGAATTATTAACTGCAAAGATTAAGAGAGCACAAAAATTCGGTGATGAAGCTAGTGCCAAAGTGCATGAATCTGAATTGAAAAGAATTGAAAAATTTGGTTTGAATCTTTCCAGTGATATTGCCTTTGAATTAGGATTTGGTGTAAGAGATAAAAATTTTATCTTTAAGAAGAGTAAAGGACATCATGGACATAAAAAATATAGAGGACCAAGAAGAAATTGAGTAGTCTTTGGTACGTACCCACCTACCACAGTTTCTCAATTTTCGCTTCCAAAACGATCTACGTGTACTAATAATAATTATAATAAAAAATAAATATCAATTGTTTTCATATCGTTGTTATTGTATAAATTATAAGTTTTCCCATTTACTATGTAATCTCTCTCTGTTCTTTGCATAAATTTCCAAATCCTCTTCACTGAATTTGGGGAAATCTCTACCGGTACCTTCTAAAGCTTCATAACCTCCTCCTAATTCGACTAATTCCTCAATGTATTTCAACGCAGGATCCAAATCTGTCCTGTGGTATTCACCTCTTTTAAGACCTCTTGTCAGAATTCGATCATCTCTCCACAGTATTTGCTCTTCTGTGGAAGGCAATGAGATCTTCCCAGCAAAGAATCTAGCTGCTAATACGGCTTGGTATTCAAACACTCTGAATGACATACCATTGACTGCTGTTCCGGCAAATGCAATGTGTGGATGCTTGATGTGGAATGTATGTTGATAAACATTTGGAATCATGGCATTTTCAATTATGTTTGGATCCAATTCGCGTAAGAATGGGTACGAAAATTGATATCCAGTGGCATAAATGATCTTTTCAGGATTCTCCAATTTACTACCATCAAGAAAATTAACGATAATGTCGCCATTGTCCTTGATCTCGTAATTTGATATCTTTGGTCTTCTCACAGTTTCAAACTCAAAAGTTGATTGCTCAACATCAGATCTTGACCAAGTGATATCAGCTCCAGCAGCTTTAAATGCTCTAACTGTGTCCACTGAACTTGCATGACCTCCAACAACAATAACTTTTTTACCACTGAAATCGTTAAATTTGGTGAACCCCTTTGAATGTACTGCCCTTCCTGGGAATCTTGCAATGAGTTCATCTAACCCGTCAACTTTAGGCATATATGGAACGTGATAATGTCCGGTGGCAACGAGAACTGCATCAAATTTATGTACAGACCATTCATCAGTCTTATCATCAACAATTTTTCTCAGAATGATTTCAAATTCTCCATCTTCCAGATCCACTTTTGACACTTTTTCAATGAATGTATTCAAATTGAGAGAAACTCCTGGAGCTGCAGTATTCTTGGCAAAATAATCATTGATATATTGGTTAACAGCCGGTAACGTTGTCAATTCATCCTCGCTTGGTGAGTCCAAAAAGGGAAACTTTTTATTATCACTATAAGTCATTATCCTTTCTGGAACATTGGTTCTAACATTATCATAAATCGCAGGTGATCTTTCATATCTGGGTTGCTCATTTCTCAGTATTTGAAGCTTGCCCACTTTATGTAATGCTTCTGGAATTGGCAAAGGAGGGTCTAACTCACTTTCACTCAGACCTGGTACCACCACGGTTTCCCCATAGTCTACATCAAAAGCCCAAACACCACCTAATCTATCACGTCTTTCAAAAACAGTAATTCTATCAAATTTTTGCTCAGTTAATAATGCATCTAGGGCAATGGCCCCTGAAGCGCCTCCTCCGATGACAGCAACAGATTTGACTTGCTTTGGCAATACTCTTGTTGTATCTTTGACAACCATTGTTACAATTTGAATGATTACAGATAGCAAATTAAAAGCTCATAGATACCGGATTACAACATCTTTTATATCGGCAACATTTTTCACTTTTATCTCTGATCTATCTCATGCCACTATTGCATTGTGGTTCTCTATCAGTGATAAGGTGTGGCTTTTTGCGCACAACCACTCTTTTTTCGCTCTCACTCTGCAGCGGTATGTGAAAAAAAAGACAATATAAACTTGTATTAGTTAACTCGGCTCTTGCATCTGACATAATAATCACGGAAACTAGTTGGTTTTGTTCCATATGTGAGATTTGCAATCCTTCAAACTTATCACAGTTTGCAAACAAAATTGAGTTTTTACGTCTGTCTGTGTTTGAATTATTACCGATTAATGTACACACTACAATTATTCTCCAATCACCATAGGAATAAACATGAACGTCAAAGGCAATGATTTGTTTCAGACTCTTGTAACAGTCCCAGGCTCGTTTCAATCACTAAATTTTCAATCTTGAAGTTGTCCTTTTCAACCTTTGCTTTCAACGCCATACGAGGATGTCACATTTAAAGATTTATGACTTATATAAATTATAAACTGTGTAAATGTAATCTTTGTCTTCTTGAAAATCCATGAAAACAGCTAACAAACCTCGACCTTTCACCTTCAGTCTTTGGAAATTACTACATCATAGCTTGATAATTCACAGAACAATTTAAAAGCTTCATTTATCGATAAATTTCCACAATTGATATTTCATACACTACCAAATTAAGGGACTTCGCCTGTATTTGTTTTCCGCGCAACCCTCCAAGCTAAAGCATGGATAGTGTAGTGGTTAGCATGCTAGCCTTCCAAGCTGGCGACCGGGGTTCGAATCCCCGTCCTTGCATGCTTAGCATTTTAATATTTTTTTGTTTAATATTTTTAAATAGAAGATGGATCGTATCCAGCTAACTTAATTGACATAGAACGTAATATCGAAACGGCCTTTCTGAACTTTTGATAAATTGAATAAGAGAATCAGTAGCATCACTCTTCTTTAGTATTGGATTAACACTAACAAACTTACTATAATCATCAACAAAAGTCAGATATAGAACACGATATCGTTTTCGTTATCTTATTTTTTTCTTTCTTTAAGTCAAGTTTATCTAGTCTCTTCTTCAAAAGAATTGGACTAGCATATGGTGAAGAGGTGGTACGAATTCAAATTTTGTTTGAAAGTTGCTGCATTGATATTACAAAGAATAGCCCAGGCCTGAAGCTCACGATTTAGAATCTTCAACTTTTTTGCCATTGTGGTCTCGATAGATTAAAGCAGAGTTTTGAGCATCATTAATTCTTGCTAGTTAGTTTCATACTTACGAATGACTTACGTTGAAAGATTGTTTTGAAAACAATTAATCCAATTTTGAAAACTATAAAAGATCCAATCAAGCAGATCCTGAAACCAAGTATTGTATGCTTTTATTGGCAAACTCCAATTTAGATTCTACCGGCAGTTGATTTAATGTCTTGTGTGCTCCGAAATTTTGCAAAATGAAATCAAGATGAAGCTCTTTGTAGTAGTCTGCAATTTGATCATAGCTGAGCTCAATTTTGAAGTCAAACAACTTGATAGTTTTTTCTTCATCCTTCAGTAACACTTTTGGGATAATATAATTATACTTGGATGGATTCAAAGCTACGTTTTCTTCATAATCTTTCAAGGCAAATTTTAAAACCTCTTTTACCAGTTGTGTGGAAGTTTCATCTGAAGTGAATGGACGCATGTTTGATTTCCCAATCACAGCATAACCTCTTTCTAACAAATAATTGATCAATTGTTGATGTGTCAAATTTTCCAAAATATATGGAGTCACCTCGACGGAAATAATAGGGACATCTGCTTTGCTCTTAACGAGATCGATCAATTCCTGTCTAGTACAACCAGTTGGTACTTCAATGTTTCTCAACTTTAAAAAAAAGGCTAAACGACCAGCGCTCCAGCTAATTCAGTTTGGTTAGTAACTCCAAGTGACTTAATTCTGTGTTTAGCAAAACTTACTTCGAGAGGATGGTATCTATACTCATATTGTGTGTGGTTGTAGTATGTTTTGTGGTTTCTAAGTATTTGTGGACCTTATATCATCGAAATCACATTTAAAGTACATAACAATAGATTTATTAAATAGTTTTCGATTTTTGTATTTTTTTTTCCTCGTCAGAAACACCAACCGATACAAACAATAATACCACTTTTTGTAAACACGAAATGCGACATCACCGGAAGATGACTTGGCATTTCCCATTGAAGTGGAAAGTTGGACAAGAGAAGCTTCTGAATGTCAGCACTTCTTGAAACTTTAGTTGAATACATAAAAACTGCTCTCTTTCACGTGGAAAGTACAATTTATATATATCCAATGGATACCATTAGCTGCTGTCTCAAAAGGGGAGTATGAACTCTGAGATTGAAATCGTCCTCAACAGACATAAAGGTCTAAAAAGCAAGTAGATCTCGGAATAAATAAAGGTGTACGTGGAGGGGTATTGCCCATTGTAAAACTAACTTACCCCACAAAAGGCTAAGAAAAAAAAAACCATCTCGGGAAAGGAACATACGAACAAAAAAAAGTGTAAAAATGACGATATGTAGTAGTTCAATTGGTATATATCAACAATTCTTTTTTTAACTATACGTGACTATAACATCGTGCTCACCAGATTCAACCCCTTCCATCACTTTGAAACCAGGATCGTCCGACAAATTTCCGCTCACTTCCTTACCATCGAGCTTAACACCGATAATCTCTGAACCTTTTCTTTGTGGTACATATATCTTTCCTACCAGAGAGCCTGGGACCTTTATGACAATCTGCAATATGTCGCCTGAAATTTTCTTCCAGCCAGCGCTGATAAAACCCAAGATATTAGACGTGAACCCTGTTTGAGCAAAGTTTAAAGAGCCCTCACAAAATACTCCACTTGGTTTCAAAATCCACTGGGAATGATCTGCATTGGTGATTTTTAAACCAATGATATCATTAGTGAAGAACCCTGTTGGCCCAGAAGCCCAAGGGTGAGCATGTGATATGTATGATGGATCATATAGACCAAATGGGTATTTGCAACTACCATCTTTGAAATAACCTTCAATCAATGACGATTTCACGCTATAAGAAGCATTCCACATGTATCCCCACATCAATTTGAACAATGCCAATGATCTTTCAGGATGACCAGCAGCGACATGAGAATACAACTCAATGGACGATTGGAATGGAGAAATCATACCTCCACTTTCCACTGCGACTGCACCGAACTCATTCCAGTTATAAGTGAGGCCTTTTGAAATTAGGTCCTTTCTTTCTTTAGTGGCGACATCGAACAAGAGGGATAATGAATTCCCATCTTGTGAGTGAATATCAGAACCTTCATTATCTAAAAACAAACCAGCTTTCTCATCCCATAAAAACTTGTTGATTGATCTTTTCAAATCTGATGCTCTCTGCGCTGAAACTTTGGCAATTTTTTCATCTTTAAACTCCTTCAACGCAACTTCCTCAGTTAATTTCAAAACCTTGTATAAAATGCAATTCAACGACAAAGGATGACCTTTTAAAGGTGGCCTTCCCCAATCAAATGTTCCTTGTACTTTAACCGTACCAGTATCGTCAACATTGTTGTATGCATATTCCAAAGATTTCAACCATTGTGGCCACAGTTCTTTGATCCATTTACTACCAGCCAACCCCAAGCGGAGGTAAGAGTCGTAGATTGAAACAATAGTCCATAAATTATAAGTATCAGATCCGTACAGATCAATTGGAGGACAAGCGTATGGAAATTGACCGTCTTTTTTTTGAAATTTTAACATCCAATCAGTACCATTGATCCCTGCTTTCGAATTGAAAGCGATAGATTCCGTTGGTTGAGTGATGAACCTATCACCAGACCAAACAGATCTATCCCTTCTCGCACCATCGGTTAAAACTTCATCACCACATCCACATAGCGTGTTATTAGACCATCCAGTTTTAGACATGATAAAATCCATTGTTCTTCCACTTGTAGTAGGGATTGTTGCCAATTGAGCAGTATAAGCACCTGCATACCAAATAGTGTTTGCAAAATCATCACTTGAGTAAAAATAACCAGAGTAATTAGCTAAATTATCACCTAAAGATGGCATACAATTCATTTCAGTGCTGATTTTTTTGATGGAAATTTTACCAGTAGATTTACGGGTAGAAACGGTCATATATCTGAAAGCACCTCTTTGCTTTTCCCCTGGAGAAGTGTAAATACCACTTTTCACAGGAATTTCCAATGTGGTATCATCTATGAAAAAATCCATGGAACGATCACTATTATCCTTATCGATAAATAAGTTTGATTCGCTGAAGGAAATGTGTAATGTTTGACCTGGAGTTGAATCCTCACCAAATTCTATCTTGTATATCCCACAAGTATTGAATCCGAAATCAAGCGTGATCGCAGCATCGTCACTTTTCAAATAAGAACTTGTGGAGTCATCGTTCCCGATCAATGCGTGTGAATTCTCTATCAAACCTGATTCTGAATGTATCGACAGTGGATAGACGGTTCTATCCTTTGGTGATATCTTGAATTTTTCCCATGGACCTTCATTTGGTTGGGCATTGAGCACTGAGCTAGCAAATGACATCCTTATACTATATACTTTTGTCTCAAGATGTCGATAGTAAACATTGTTCAAGTCTTCGAGGTGTGTATATTTCTTTATAAACACTTTTTTTTTCCGAAATTTCGGGCAGCGAAGAAAAAAAATGGAGTAACAATTGACCGATTCCACCCCACTATGGGATCTCCACTTTTTTTCACTTTGAAACCGAAATCAAAAAACACCCACAACAGATGACCACTTCAGGTGACTGTTCAGCTTGGCATAGCTCTAATGACCCGCAATTCAAGTCAGCGAAGTATAAACGTTTTTCAGGTTAAGGCAACCTCATAGACTTAAACCTACTTGAAGTGGCTCTATACTGTGTCACCATTCTCATTCACATCTCAAGACAACGACACCATAATCTGCTTGACTAAATCCAGGGTTACCAGTATTCATAACTGGCGTGATCAATTAATCAGCTATCGGTACCTGTGAGTTTAATAGCATCAAAAGGGTCTCTTTTTTTTGTTATCCGTAAGCTCATTCAATCAAGTCTTCCAACAACTTCAGGTACAGAAAAAGTCAAATACTGAAATAATCAAAGCCTCATCACTGGCAAACATTTAGTATTTAACAAAGTAATTTTATTGGAATCTACAGATCTCCCACGGACAAATCAGAAGATGCAGGAAGTAGTACAAAATACACTAATGTCCAAAAAGACATTTATCAACCCAAACCAAAACAAAGATCAAGATTAGATTTAGAATTAACCAATTAGAATGAATATGTTAAGTTTTTATATGGAAAGGAGGAAAAAATTTAAAACACTGAATTGACTCACACCAGGGTTTATGTTGGTTTTACGATTATATTTGTATTACCATCTTATAGGAATCTCTCATTTAATAAAAGGTTTTCTGAAAAAAAATATCAGCAATATCGAAGTAACTTTTTCTTGCTAACCAAAAAAACATCAGTAGAGCAAAAGACGGTCGACGGTCTTCAATATCTTTATCAAAAAAATAAGTAATGCTGAAACTCAAGCTTTGAGCTACTTGGATGGTATTGCGGGAAGTGGAAAGACGATGCTTTTAAATGCCATAGTTAATACGTTACCGCAATACAAAAACAAAAAAAAAAGCCAACAATCTTTATCTTTGTTGTATACTCCCTGTTAGTTATTTAAGGGTGAGTGTGCAAATCTGAGATGGCGTTTGGTGGTAAGACGTAATATTTGTGGCTGATATAGCCTGCAGTTGTTACCTGTTAAACTATGTGGTGATGATGCCGGTACTATTTTCGCTAATAGTTTCTATAACACGGATATCATTCAAATATCAAAATGAAACTATCGCTCGTTAGGAGCACTTCAATTTAAACATGTTGTAGTTTTACTACTTTTTTTTTTTTTTGTCAAAGCACAACCAATTTGTTTAATTTCATCGGAGTTTCCCATTAAATTATTCATTCCTCGTACCTATTGGTCACACCACTTATTTCACAAGCTTCCCCTTCCACCTGTTGGTTCATTTACAATTTTACTCCTTTCTTTTATTTCATTTATTATTCAGACTTTTTTTCCTTCACATAGTGGGACACATAGAAATTAATTTCTAGATCCATTATAACTAAGTGATCTGATGTTGTCACCCTCCAATGAGAATAGAGACACAACACAGAAATTGCTTAGGCGGGTTTAGCATTCATCTGAG